>JAWNLF010000442.1:0-44958 GCA_035042505.1 Drosophila cracens | reverse complement strand
ACAATAACCGTCCCCGCTGTTTGCCCGGGACGCAACCTGCGACACGCCTGGTGGCCTCAGCTCAGCCCCATCCGAACCATCCCACTAGTTCATCAGACTACAGGCACGGAAACAACGCACCGTCGCTTTGTCAATACTTGGCAATGAGCGAAGCAACCAAGGAGGCCTTATACTTAAAGGCTATACACTCAATCGAATTGGGAGAAGATGTGATTCGGTTCAGCTCCTGAACGACAACCAAAGCGCTCAAAAACTGGTTAAAGGTTTTTGTTTTCATCCACGCACAAAACACATCGATGTGCGCCACCATTTCATCCAGCAGATGCACCAGAGTGGCGACATCCAAGTTGACTATATGCAGACGGAGCAAATGCCAGCAGATGTCCTAACGAAGGGTCTAAGCAGTGCCAAGCATCACGGTTGCATCTCTTCATTGGGCGTCACCAGTATTTAAGATCATCACGATTGTTACTTTGAGAGGGCTTGTTGCAAATATAAACCAAATGTAATGCAAATGTAACAATCTGGCAACCCTGCCAATGAAATATGGTGATTGGGCAACGCCGATCGTTGGTCAAGATGTATTTCATCATGGCATGAAATGACACTTTGTTTTAGACGGCCAAATGAGTCGCGTCGCTATAAAATAAATATCCATCAAATATAATCTACAAGCATCGTTGTTTGGTTACGCAGTTATCCGCGCCAAACAACAATTAAAGCAGCTTCTCTGTTAATATTGTTCTCTTTGCTAAGTTATGCTCATCGGCATTTCGTTTTATTTGTTTTCGCTTTGCTTGCCCTTTGCCTTAGCTGAGCGCAAGCAGCAGCTGCAATTCGGCAGCTAGTTAGTTCAATTTTGTGAATCGAGAATGCAAGACGCGGTCGTTGGTAATTCAAATTGTAATAAAAAATAAATAAATAAAAATTCTATAGCTTTTAAAAAAGCTCAATAGCTGAACAATCGTCTTTCTTATTAACTTAACGCTGAAGTAAGGAAATTACAACACATCACCTTCACCAACTCCAGCAACATCTTCATTAACAACATCAACCCCACCACCACCATAGCCAACTCCAGCAACATCAACATCAACCACAACATCACCCCCACAACCAACAACACCAACTTCACCATCAACCCCATCATCACCACCAACTGCAACATCACCCCCAGGAGAAGGATAACGGGTGGACAATGACTCAAATATTGAGGCTGGAGATCAATATGAATAAATATACTCCACTCAAAGTTTCGAGCTACATTGAAACACCAAAAGGGCTGAGTAACAAAAAAGCAATTATAAATGTGAGAAATAACGATACATTTTGTTTTAAATGGGCTTTAATCTCAGCCCTCAAAGCTCCACTGAACAATCAAGCCGCAAGATGTTCTGCTTATAAAGTTGATGCCATTGAGAGTGCATCAATAAAAATCGATGAAAGGCTGACGTTAAATTTTTCAAATTTGGACTTTCCGCTACCGCTGGAGCAAATAAAAATGTTTGAAGATCAAAATCAAAACATTAGCATTAATGTTTTTGGTTTTGATGAGGAGACGGGTGCAGTCAACGGCCCATTATACGCGACAACGGTGGAAAGGGAAATCCATATTAGTCTGATGTTGCTGGAGGGGGAAGAGCGGGCACATTTTGTATGGATAAAAAATTTATCAAGGTAATATTTTTTAATAAATATTCTTTGTTAAAAACAATATTTTTTAATACACATACATATATTTTTCATATATATATATTTACATATATTTTGTCATATACTTTCAGGCTTGTAAGACGTCAAATTACATCACACAAGGCGCAACTTTATTTCTGCAGGACATGCCTCAACTACTCGCACAACGAGCGGATGCATATCGAGCATCGTCAGCAGTGTGGAAAGGTTGTTTCCACACTCCCATCGCAGGAAAAGGCAAGCCTTAGTTTTAAAAATTATAATCGTAGTTTAGACGTACCGTTCGTAGTGTATGCCGACTTTGAATGTATACTCACCCCCCTCAATGCCCAACTTAGCGAGAATGTTGTAGCAACATCTCAGCACATACCAATAGCCTTTTCATATTATATAAAGTGTGCATTTGACCCAGCTCTAGACAAGCTTGTTTTAGAGACTGGGGAAGATGCAGGTGTAAATTTTGTCAAGTCTCTTACCAGAGATATAAGCGAAATTTACACCAATTATTTATCTAGCATTAAACCTTTAGTTATGTCTAATGAAGAAGAGTTTAGTTTTAGAAATGCAGATAATTGCCATATATGCCAAAAATCGTTAGGCAATGATCGCGTTAGAGATCATTGCCATTTAACCGGGTCGTACAGGGGGGCAGCACATAATGTCTGCAACATAAATTTCCAAATTGCACCTTTTGTCCCTGTATTTTTTCACAATTTTTCCAAATATGATTCCCACTTGTTCGTTAGGGAATTGAACAAAGTGGAAGGTGATATAAAAGTACTTCCCCTTAATAAGGAGTTGTACATTTCTATGTCAAAATATATTCATATTGCATCCCATGATAAAAACCTAGAGATTAGATTCTTAGACACATTTAGGTTCATGGCAACAAGTCTAGATGCACTTAGCAGCAATCTAGATACAGAAAATTTTAATAATATTAAAAAATTTTTCCCACTAGATAACGAGTTTGAGCTTTTACGTAGGAAGGGGGTCTTTCCCTATGAGTACATCAACTCAGTGAGCAGATTAAATGAGTCTGCTCTCCCCCCTAGAGATAATTTCTTTAATAGCTTAACAAATAAAGAATGCTCACTCGAAGACTACACTCATGCCCAAAGTGTTTGGTCAGTTTTTAAATGTGAAAGTCTTAAAGATTACATGGAGTTGTATCTTAAGACTGATGTACTACTGCTTGCAGATGTCTTTCAAAATTTTCGAGCCATTTGCAAGAAAATTTATTCATTAGATCCCGCCCATTATTACACAACACCTGGTCTTTCATGGGATGCAATGTTAAAGACCACTAAAATAGAATTAGAATTGTTAACAGACATTAATATGTATAGATTTATACAAATGGGCATTCGTGGTGGCTTAGTTCAGTGCTGTAAGCGGTACTCAAAAGCCAACCATATATATATGGAGAATTATGATAGCACTAAGCCATCAGAATTTTTGATGTACTTAGATGCTAATAATTTGTATGGTTGGGCTATGTCCCAACATCTCCCATATTCTGGTTTTAGATGGATGAATGACGATGAAATAAATTCATTCGACATTGCATCAATCAGCGAAAATTCAGAGTCTGGTTACATTCTCGAGGTAGATCTTTTGTATCCAGACACTCTTCATGATTTTCACAATGATCTACCTTTTTGTCCATCAAACCAAAAGCCTACTCCAGAGGCTAAAGTAGAAAAGCTTGTTGCTGATCTAAGGTCAAAATCAAAGTATCCTATCCATTATAGGAATCTTCAGCAATGCCTAAGAAATGGCTTAAAATTAACCAAAATACATAGAATATTGGAATTTAAGCAGTCTCCTTGGCTGAAAAAGTATATAGACTTAAATACTTATCATAGGACATTGGCGAAAAATAATTTTGAAAAAGACTTTTTCAAATTATTAAATAATGCTGTCTATGGAAAGACGATGGAGAACGTTGAAAAACGTAAAGATATAAAATTGGTGACATCGTGGGAAACCACAAACTGCAATAGGTTGGGTGCTCGTGCCCTTATTGCAAAGGCCAGTTTCCATAGTTCAGCACAATTTTCTGAAGATATGTATGCGATTCAAATGAATCGTCTACATAATGTATATGATAAGCCAATGTATTTAGGATTTGTTGTTTTAGAACTTTCGAAATGGCAAATGTATAATTTTCATTATGATTATATGAAGCCAAAGTTTCAAGAGAAGGTCTCATTGAATTATATGGATACAGATTCATTCATATATTCCATTGAGACAAATGATTTCTTTAAAGATATTGCTGAAGATGTAGAGATGAGATTTGATACTTCTGAGTATCCCCCAGAGTTGGCGGAAAAATACGGGATTAAGAGGTGCAATAAAAAAGTATTAGGAATGATGAAGGATGAAAACTGTGGGAAAAGAATGTTAGAATTTGTAGGGCTTAGAGCAAAAATGTACTCATTGTCTCTTGAGGGGGGTGGGTGCATTAAAAAATCCAAAGGTGTAAAAAAGTCGGCGATAGATAAGTTAACTATAAATAGCTATAAGGAATGTCTTTTTCAAAATAAGACATTTTCAGATAATATGTTGTTATTTAGGTCAAAGATTCACAATTTGTATACGCATAGAGTAAGAAAAACAACTTTAAGTTGTAAAGATGATAAGCGAAAAATACGGGAAGATGGGATTAAAACATATGCCTGGGGGCATTATAGAATCAATTCATAGTACTAAGTAAAATAAAATAAATAGTAATATTTAATATTTAAATAAATAAATAATCAAATAATATGTAAGTGGAATTAAGAAAGAAAAAATAAATAAATAAACAAATATATATTTTTTTTTTTTTTTTTTTTTGATGTGGCAATTTAATTTAATATTAATCAACCTACTGAAAGGTTATAAAATATTGTTTTGAATATATACATAATAACAGCGGATTTAAATCAATAACATAAACAAATAATTGGTTTTAACATATTACAATATTAAGTAACATTAAATGTAACATTTGTTGAACACTAACTAATAATATTAACGCCCAACTGTCCAGAGGTCGCTGGTGTGGAGGCGCTTTAAGCGTCGACGGGTTGTATTTGACCCTAGTGAGCAGGCCAATGGGTTGACATGATTATGCAACCGGTCATTGTAACGACTTGTATGTCGGTTTATTTGACTAACCACTGACGGTACACGGAAGTCGTTGTGCAGCGTCAAATTGCTCACATAGGGTGGAGCACCAGAGATGTGTCTTAGCACCTTGTTCTGCAAGACTTGAATTTGATTAATCCACGATTTTGCCGCTGTGCCCCAAAATGGAATCCCATATGTCCATGTGGGCACGATGATGCTCCTGTACACCAGTAGCTTGTTGCTCAAGCTGAGTTTGCTGGATGACTTCAGCAACCAGTTGAGTTTCACCCTCTTGGATCTACACACTGCTGCCGTGACCTGTATGTGTTTACGCCAGGTAAGTTTCCTGTCCAGATACATACCCAGGTAGCGAACATGATTCCCCTGAGGTATGATCGTGTTGTTGAGTCGGACGCTTGGACAGTTACCACTCCTGAGCGCAAACGTACAGTGCTGAGACTTGTTCTCATTGATGCAGATGTTCCACCGGTTGGCCCAGGTACTAAAACCATCCAAGAACCTTTGCGTAACCGCTGCTGCTCTCCAAGCAGTGGAGGAGTTAGCAAGGAACACAGTGTCATCCGCATATGTGGCAAGCAGCGTGTTTCTGGCAACCGGAATCGGCAAATCCGCGGTGTACAATGTGTACAGGGCAGGTCCAAGGACACTACCCTGCGGTACACCCGCTCCGATGCGGCGGATGTTTGATCGCTCGCCCCTAACTTCAACCATAAAAGATCGGCCAAGCAGGTAGGACCTCAGCAGTAAATACTGCGCCGATGGTAGTAGGGACTTAAGCTTAAAAAGCAGGCCATCATGCCATACGCGATCAAACGCTTGCTGGATATCCAGGAAGACGGCAGAGCTGTACTGCTTATTTTCCAGGGCCTCGAGGACATGCTGTACTACTCGATGAACTTGCTCTGGAGTACCATGGTGATGCCTAAAGCCAAACTGATGATCAGGAATGGCACTCTGGAAGCCACTTACTGCCGACAATCTTCCAAGAAATATTTTTTCAAAAATCTTGGAGAAAGTGGACAGCAAGCTTATCGGTCGATATGACGAGACAAGATTATCCGGCTTGCCAGGTTTCGGAATCATCGCAATCACAGCACACTTCCATGGAGTGGGGAAGTGGTGGATGCGAACCATTGAGTTGAAGAGTAGCACCAAGAACATCACTCCCTTCTCGGGGAGGGCCTTAGCAACTCTGCCGTCGACGCCATCATAGCCAGGGGCTTTAGTGGACTTTAGTCTGCGAATCTGCAAGCGGACCTCACAAGGGGCGATAGGTGTGATCGGTTGCACAGGATCGAGATCTGCATTTAAAAATGCCTCAGTTTCCTGTACCTGGCTGGGCGATGCAAGCGCAAAAGGCGTGAACCGGCCTTGCAGCTCATCCGCAAATGCCGATGCAATCTCTGCATCCGATCGACACCAAGTGTTATCCGGTCGCATAATGGGGATCCGCCTGAGTGGCTGCCGTTTGACACAACGCGTTGCCTTCCACAAATTGAATCCATAATTCTTATTGGGATCGGCATTGCGGAGCATATCCTGGAAATATTGGTTCTTAGT
Source organism: Drosophila cracens (assembly GCA_035042505.1). Classification (NCBI taxonomy): domain Eukaryota; kingdom Metazoa; phylum Arthropoda; class Insecta; order Diptera; family Drosophilidae; genus Drosophila; species Drosophila cracens. The sequence continues at coordinate 38,565 of JAWNLF010000442.1, read as the reverse complement.
GTCAAAAAGTAACTTTCGCAGCTCGTACGCAGCCCGCCTAAAGTCCCTTAGATCCAAAGGATTGCGTGAACGCATGTATTGGCGACGCAGTGCTCTCTTGTGCCTTACCAAATCCAAAATCTCAGTTTTTAAAAAAGGCTGAGCTGGACTAGGAGGCGAACAAGGAAGTTGGCCAAGCATGGAGTATTCCGCCGCCACGTTAATATTACGCAGGAATAACTCCGCTGCGTCGTCTATGTCAGCCGGTGAACTCAGCTCCATGTTCAAGTTGACCAGCTGCTCCAACCTTTGCCGAAATCGGGAGATGTTTGCCTTGCGCGGCAGAAGACGTGCCTTGGGAGCATTTATAGTAACAGCCAATCTATACTCAACGATCAAAGGGATGTGATCGGAGTTAAGCTCAAGTCGCTCAGATATACCAAGACAGTCAGAACGTATTCCAGCGTACACAGCAAAGTCAATTGCTGTCGGCCTATGACCACCGTACGAATAGTGCGTTGCACCCCCCGTGGCAAGTACTTGGAGGTTGGAGTCTCTCACGCAATCCGCCAGCGCAATCCCACGGCGATTGTCCAAAGCAGCACCCCAGAGACGGTGTTGAGCATTCCAGTCTCCAGCAATCAGGAACTTGGGGCCAAGCTCTTCGAAGAGACATTTAAAGTCTTCTAATTCCCACCCAAAACGTGGTGGACAATAGACAGCCGCTAGGACTACTTCGCCTTGATCACTAGAGACTTTAACAGCAGCACATTGTGCCTTGGGCCAACTTATGGGAGTCAGCGCATGATGTTGTAGAGAAGATTTTATGATCACTGCAGCTCATTTATTGGCAAGTACAGCTTGCAACAGGCTCATCATGGCCATCATTGTCTGACTTAACTTGTCGAATTTTGACATAAGACTGTCAAGCTGGGGATTGGCGTGTTGATAATACAAGTAAGGCTGTTGCACTAGCTGATATTGATCCTGTGTGGGCTGCTGATGTTGTTGACGCAATGGCAGCTGGTGTTGTTGTTGATGACTCAGTTGCTGTTGGCGCTCTTGCTGGATGTGCTGTTGCTGTTGGAGTTGCTGCTGCTGGGGTTGCTGTTGCTGGCGTTGCAGCTGCTGGCGTTGCTGCAGCTAGTGTTGCTGCATCTGGTGTTGCTGCTGCTGGAGTTGCTGCGAGTCTCTCGGCTGATGCTGAGCGGTCTCTCGATGCCTAGCCATGTGGCGAACTTTTTGTCGTCGCGTTTTGTTCGACCGCTGTTGCTCTGGGACTTGCGGAGCATCTTGTTGAAACGACAAAGGTTGCTGTTGCTGCTGCTGCGGCTGCTGCTGGCGGCGCTGAGGTTGTGGCTGTTGTTGTTGGTGAAGCTGCTGCTGATGCTGACGTTGCTGCTGAAGGGGACGCTGTTGCTGAGGGTGACGCTGCTGCTCTGACAGTTGTCCAAGCTGCTGAAAGAGCTGAGGAGCCGATTGCAGTTTGGCGGCATCAGCATAAGTAAATTGAGGATTGCGTAAAGGAGCCGGGCTTCTTGGGCGCGACTTTTGGAGGAATTGAGCCGGCCTTCCAGACTGAGCCGCAAGCTTCCTTCCCTTGGAAACGCGCTGATATGCTGGGCATCCTTTCCAGCTTGCTGGATGGGCTCCTCCGCAGTTGGCACATTTCGGATCAGCATCCAGTGGTTTTTCGCACACCTGACTTGCATGTGCTGAACCACACTTTACGCAGCGATGCTGTTTTTGATGCTGTTTTCATTGTGTGGCCAAATTCCTGGCAGCGGTGGCACTGGGGAATGTCCAAATGCCGATCAGGGCATTCGACAGTAATGCGCACCTGACAAATGGAGCTTAGGTTGTAAATCTCTTTGTTATTCGCAGCCGGCTCCAACTCTAAATAACAAAGGTTTAGCTCCTTCTTGCTCACACGGCTAACAATAGTTTGGACACCACGCACTGAGTGTCCAGATCTGGCGAGCTCATCTTTAAGGCAATCAATTTTCTGCAACGATGGATGCAGTCCCCTGATCACCACTCGGAAGCCTCTGTCCTCCTTTATTTGGTAGGAGTGAAAAGGTATTTTCTTCTCCGTAAACATTCTCTGAATTGCCCTGTAAGAGTCAATATCACTTGGCATGACTCTCACAGTACCACCACCACTGCATTTAAGCCTTAACTACTTCCCTTAATCTATTATTCATCGAAGATACCTGCTTTCTGGTAGTTTCTGGGCTGATTTTGCTCCACTCTTCCCGCAGAACATTTTTGAGGTCTTCTTTGCTGGATATTCTGTGCTTCCGGATGTTGTTTTCCAACAGAGCCCACAAATTCTCAATGACATTTAAATCTGGAGACTGGGCCGCCGGAATTATCATGTGGGGGCAGTTCCTGATGAGCCAGGACTGTACTATCTTGTCCTTATGCATGGGATCGTTGTCGTGGTTAAACCGGAAAGTACTTCGGATTCCTACTTTCTCGGCACTTTGGAGTAAATTTTCCTTTATTATGTTGAAGTACACATTCTTGTCCATTGTTGTTTCAAAAATCACAAAATTCCCGAATCCGGCTGACGAGATACATACCCATGAAATGTCACTTCCTCCACCATGCTGTTGCCTTTACGTGTTTGGGATTCAGCTCAGTATTGGGCTGTCGCCCACTCATAACTCCGTCCGTCCGAGTCAAATATGGTGAACTTGGACTCATCTGCAAATATAACAGTGTTCCCTTTATTTTTTGCGCTTATAAAGGGCTTCGTACGTGGTACTCGGGCATTAAAGTCATGTTTCCGCAGAAACCTGAGCACAGTTTTCACACAGCACTTTTTCCCCATTTCATCCTGCACCTGTGGAGCCACTTTTGGAGCCGAAAGCTTGGGAGATCCCCTTATTATCCCGGTGATCTTTTGCTCCTCCTCTTCGGTGAAAGTCTTGTTTGGTGCCATTCTGGCCTTGCCCTTAATCCGATTGGCGTCGACGAAGCGCCAAATGATGATATTCACAGTTGAGTTGCTCAGATTGACCATTTCAGCTATTTCGCGATGTGTGTATCCGCTTTTGTGGTTTTCCAGGATGAGTTTCCGTTGCGCAATGGTAGTCCGTTTGCCCATAGTCCTTGTTGGCTTATTGCACTCGAGATGCAGAATATAACTAAACTGACTACGAAGGATTGGTCTATTTATAGAAAATACTCAACTTTAGGTAAAAAATCCGGGTTTTATGGAACCCAGGTGTCCATAATGTACCTTGTCCAAATAAAATTTCCCCTTAAAATAAGCTACTTTTTTACATAATCCTACCTAGCAGGTGGTTAAACCTCCGTGTATTGGGGTCATATACTAATTTTTGTGGTTAATATATTTACCTACCATCGGTCTTTGGAATTTTTGAAAAACAATAAATAATTAGCTTATGGCAGGCAATTACTTTTTTTCTTTGACAATGTGCAAAATAAGGTGTCAGTCACTGTACATGTTATTTCGACCACTACTGTAACGTTTTGATATTCTTAGCCTGTACGCTCGCCGCAAGCATAGCTCAACTGGTACAGCTCAGAGTGCGCTTAAAAAGCTCTCGGTCTCAAAATTGCACTTACGCTTGCACTCTGATGCATTTTGTTCGGTGCAGCTAGAGCACCTCAGTTGTGCGTTTAAAAGCTTTCAGTTTTTTTTTTTTTTTTAATATAGCAATTTAATTTAATATTAATCAACCTATTGAAAGGTTATAAAATATTGTTTTGAAGATTGTATACATAATAACAGGGAATTTAAATTAACAAAATAAACAAATAAATGGTTTTAACATATTACAATATTACGTAATTAAATTATGTGAGATATAGGATATTTAACATTTTAATGGCGGGAGATGGTCCCTAACAATCTAAGTTTTTAAAATACGGGGATTTTTGAACGGGATTAGTATGAATACATCTTTAACTTTTTTTGTTAGGAAAATCAGCCAGTCTCCGTCGGCTTATATTTTCTTTTATTATTTTACCTGCATGTTTTTAAATGTCGGCATCCACATCTTCTGTTGCAATTCAGTACGATAGGCATGCGTAAAACATCCCACATAGGATATAAAACAAGATGTAATAAGTATATCTCCAGGTAGTTGTCTAATTCCCAACATAATACTGTAAAATAAAATAGTGTTTCAAAATTCGAGTTATTACATAATTATATAAATTACCTTTTCACCGACTCTGTCCATCGAACCTTCTCTGTTGCTAGTCCACCAATTAATCGATTGGCAATATCGATTGTAAAAGCTGTTTTGTCGGCTTCATCCTGACACTTTTGCTTTTTTGCCATTGCGTCATCGAATTTTATTCGTAGAATGTTCAATTCTTGCTCAAGCTCATTGAGTCGCTGATTTAAGGCAGTTAACTTTTCTCTTGCATCACTTAATTCCTTTTCGGCTTCAACTAGAGCTCGTTCCTTGGGTTCGACCACAAGATATACATCATAGAAACGGTTTATATTGATAACCCATGAGCACAGACCAGCAGCTGCTGATGATTTTGATATTATATTTTCGGGATTAAATTGATGATCTTGAATGTAGGGCTGTAATGCCTTTATAACCTCAGGATGAATATGCTTTTTATTGTATTTGATTAAGTTTTCAAGAAATTTATCCACATTACCCATCATCACACGGGACGATTTCCAACTGCGATCTTTCGGTATTTTACCATTAACAGAAAACAATACTAATACAGCAGCACAGACACTAACCACAGCATCTGGCGGTGATCCAAATGATTTAAGTTCAGTCAAGTTATTTTTATTTAGCGTATTGAGTGCTTCCTGGGCAGCTAGAAGAGCAGGTTGGGCTTTTCGGAAATCTTCCTCACATAGTTTTGCTTTTGCCCCAACATCTTCTTCAATCTGACGAACATTCTTTTCTTCCCTAGTAGCGTAAGCCCGTTCTACTGAAACCTTTTCATTTTCGGTTCCCACAACGACAATTAGATTGTCCGCCTCCTGATTTTTAGCTTTAAGCTCAACTTCCTGCACTTTAAGTATATCCTGTAGTCCATCTACTTCTTTTGTGCAACTAGCCAGTTTAATCAAACCATTTTTTAATCGAGAACGGCGGTCCAAATTGGCATTAACTTTTTCATGCAAAAGTTTCGAATAAAGAGAAATAAGCTCCAAAAAAGATTTTGGAGTGGTATAGTTAAAGCGTTTTGCATTGGCTAGATAGAGTTCAGAGATATCATTTACAGTTTTATGGACATATGCCATGAACCTTGAAACCGAAGGCGCTAACTCAATTGGCAGTACTGTTATCTCAGAAAGGAAACGCATCGACACTGACTCAAGTGCCTGTTGTGGCCACTCGTGAAACCAATCTATGGTAGTACAATTAAAAATAGCAGGAAATTTTCTTGAACGTACTCGAAGGGTCGCGCCAACAGGTGAGAAGCAGAGAACTATCTTCAAGAGACTCCGTACTTTCTCAATAAAATATTTCCAACAGTTTTCACGACTGTCAATAATACCAAGCAGTTTGACTTCGTAACGCACAGCCCCAATAACGTTTTCCATTTCGTCGTCGGGAAAAAGTTCATGAATATCACCCGATGACAGCAGATCATTAACTAGAACCAGAAACTGTTCACGAGCCACCTCTGAATCAGCCATAAGAAAGCAACATGCTGTGCTTTTGACTCCAGCCTTTAAGTACAAAGAGGCAATATTGGATTTTAGGTCATTTACGCTATAATCTTTTGTTAACTGAATTTGAAATACATCCAAGGAAGAGATAAAAGATGCCAGGCGCGTGAGCGATTGCTTTCCCGAACCCCCAACGCCAATGAGTAACGCATATCCTCTGGACGATTCTAAAATTCGACTGATCCGGCAAACGTGAGACATGGCGTCGTCGAAGAGCACCAAATTCATGGCACCTACATAGTCATTGTATCGCATTTGTGCTTCTTCCAATAAGTCTTTTAGTCTGTCCCAATTAGGTATAGGCATATATTTAATATCTGAAAGTCCTTTCGCAAAGTGACAATAAATGTGTGGTTTGGCAAAAATAATATCCTCACTGACGCCTTCAATGCCCTTGCGCACTACTTCAACAACTATCTTCTTAAAGTTTCCGATGTCAGTCTGGTCCACAAGCTTATCGCTATATACCCGGAAACATTCATGCACCCAAATGCGTATCATTTGATTAAAAGTGGTACATGTTTCATTATTGGCATATAGCACGCCCTAAATTTAAATTTGTAATTTTAAATTATATAACCCAGAAATAAATATTATATTAGGCACGCCGAAGATTACATAACCGGGGCTACTGTTTTGCCGATGTATGTTTTAAACAAATTTGATTCGAAGTGGTATTATGTGTTTTTATGGGCATCTCCATGCCTCAGCACTTATGCTATTGATATAATATGTGAGATGGTCGCACAATTATGACATTTTTGTGTAATGTAAGTTTTGTGTGGATCATCACAAAGTTCTTCATAGAAAAATCGAATGTTCCAATATCAAAAGTTACAAGTTATATGATATTATTATTAAAGCAGAAAGACGGACACTGCATTAAAAACTTCACAATAAAATTTTAATAAGCATAAACCATATTTTTAACTTACCGTGAAAATATTGGCTAGGTCTCGTAGATTAAAATTATAATGGAATTTCAGTGCTGTGGGAAGAAATGAACCCACCACCTTCAGATGTAGAGCGATTGCTGTATTGACAAGAACCGTACATTCTTTAATGATTGTCTTATCAAACTTGTGTTGCGGATTTTCCAAGTGCTGAGAGAGTATTGAGTTAAGTATATGGAATAATGCTTCCTGACTTGGTTGGCTGTGAAATAATGATAATGAATATTATTAAATTGTGAAGATGTAGTTAAAAATCGGCTTACCTTACTGCAAAAGAGCAAAAATGTCTTTGCAATCTAGGATTTATAGTAAAAGATCCTGCATATGGATTCATGCACGCCACAAAATTACATTTATGAATATCTTTTAAAGTCATTTTAATTCGATCATACCAGTGGTGATAATCCATAAACTGCCTAATAAGAGTATGTGGCTGCACTGTAAAGTACTTGTCAACCTCGGGCATATTTATATCATCTACAAAATAAATCATTTTCTTACTTCCTATGGGTCCATAATTGCGACCAGCTTTTTTTTCGAGAGGTTTTTCTAATATACGTTGTAACACTTCGGATGTCGTATAGAAATTGAATGGCACATTGGTTACTGCGAATTTTTCTGTTGGTAATGTGCTTAGTTTAGCATTCATTAATATTGTTTTGCCCGATCCAGAGGGCCCAATCAGCATAAAAGGATGATCTTTTTCAATCAAAGTATCCATGAAAAATCGTAAGCGGGTTGTCTCCGCCGAATTTACCAAATTGGATTGCAGTGGAAGATCGGTATCCAACTCAAAACTCGGCACAAGGTTTGTCCATGGTAAGAATTTCTTGTTCTCATTGTGAATATAGAAAGAAAATACATTTCCTGACGATGGAAACTTAACAGCTCTAAACTCATTTTGAAACCACTTACTGAATTCATTTCGCCAATCAATGATTTGATCTTGATAAAGCGAAGATCCAAATCCCCAAATAATACTAAAAACAAAATAAATTTCATACCACTCTTTAGGGCAGTCATGCGGCACATTTTGTGGTGTCAACATGCTATCCAATAAGAAGCAAGTCATTTGTAGCCGCGCAATATCGGAAATAGGAGTGATACTTTTAAGACGTCCGCGGAACAAGTCAAGTAATGGCGGCACGTATTTATCAAACAAAACATTAAGGGAAGATACTTCACTAGAATTTGCACGTGTTCCCAACCAAGACTGTACGAACGGTGTCCATCCTAAGTCCTGTGGGTTTACATACAGAATGCCAGCCCGTGACACTGTAGCTGGGGTTGCGGTTCGAAGCGATGCAATTTCAAAAAGCAAACGCATTTCTTTACTCAGCGCAATTCGCTCATTGCTAGCCAAGGTTAGGACTTTGTTATCATCCATAACCGTGTTTAAGCTTTCAATCCACATAGGATCAATATCTCCATCAAGAACAATCCACTTTGGACCTGATCCGCCCAAATTAGCTTGATCGCGCATTAGTATGGAGAACAAACCGTCTTTCCATTCCCGGGTTGCTGGATTAACGATTCCAAACAACTCATCGTTCGTCACCGCCTTAGGATTAAGATCGTTGTAATGTGGCTTGCGCCTTTGATTAAAATATGTCTTGTTAAGCGTTTTCCACACCTCAGACTTTCCAGTTCCTGCAAATCCTATTATAAACACAGAGTGACGAACTGCAAACAGCTCTTCCAATTGGACTATTTTTAAAATGAAGCCGTCCTCTGGCTGCAGTTTTAAATCAACGGCTGAACTTTTAATAATCGACTCAAATTCAAAATTACGCTTTCTTGGAACATCTAAGGCAGGAAACAAGTCTCCGATAAGACCCATGAACACAGGAAGGTCATCGGTGACAATCTTAGGAATGTTGAAATCACGAAGTGCCCTCATAAGAACTTGGTCCTCCGGTCGAATACGATCGTCCCGCTGAAAATAATGAAACACTATTTAAAATATATATTAATGAACAATTTCGGAGCATCGATGCTAGTGTCACTAAGTAAACTTTTGGTGACATCCGTCAAGGAACGGCTAATAAGTTACCTGAATTCAATAAAATGGACAACGCCAAATTGATGGAATCATACATCTAAGGGTAGAGAGTCAGCAAATTTTGCAGTTTTATGGCACAAGTCTCCCATTTGACATAAATATATACAGTGGCTAACAGTTCAAAGAAAGCATTGTCAACGAATAAAAGTAATTGCCTGCCATAAGCCAATTCTTTATTATTTTTCAAAAATTCCAAAGACCGATGGTAGGTACATATATTAACCACCAAAATTAATATATGACCCTAATACACTGGGGTTTCCCCACCTGCTAGGTAGGATTATAAAAATGTTGCCTACTTTAAGGTGCAGTTTTCATTTGGATCAGTCTAAATAAAATAATATATTTTCCGTATAAAAACTTAAATAAGGATGTTAATACTTAGTACGATATCCCTTAGCCTTAACAACTTCCCTTAACCTATTATTCATGGAAGATACCAGCTTCCTGGTAGCTTCTGGGCTGATTCTGCTCCACTCATCCCGCAGAGCATTTTTTAGGTCTTCTTTGCTGGATATTCTGTGCTTCCGGATGTTATTTTCCAGCAGAGCCCACAAATTCTCAATAACATATAAATCTGGAGACTGGGCCGGTGGAATTATCATGTGGTGGCAGTTCCTGATGAGCCAGGACTGTACTATCTTGGCCTTATGCTTGGGATCGTTGTCGTGGTTGAACCGGAAAGTACGTCGGATTCCTACCATCTGGGCACTTTGAAGTAAATTTTCCTTTAGTATGTTGAAGTGCACATTCTTGACCATTGTTGTTTCCAAAATCACAAAATTCCCGAATCCGGCTGACGAGATACACACCCATACCATGTCACTTCCTCCACCATGCTTGACTGTTGCCTTTACGTGTTTGGGATCCAGCTCAGTATTGGGCTGTCGCCCACTCATAACTCCGTCCGTGCGAGTCAAATATGGTGAATTTGGACTCATCTGCAAATATAACAGTGTTCCAGAACTCCAAATCCTTGTCCAAGTGGTTTTGGCGAACGTCATCCAAGTCCCTATATTTTTCACGCTTATAAAGCGCTTTTTCCGTGATACTCGGGCATTAAAGTCATGTTTGCGCAGAAACCTGAGCACAGTTTCCACACAGCACTTTTTCCCCAATTCATCCTGCACCTGTGGAGCTACTTTTGGAGCCGATAGCTTGGGAGATCCCCTTATTATCCTGGTGATCCTTTGCTCCTCCTCTTCGGTGAAAATCTTGTTTGGTGCCATTCTGGCCTTGCCCTTAATCCGAGTTGCGTCGACGAAGCGCCGAATGATGTTATACACAGTTGAGTAGCTCAGATTGACCATTTCAGCTATTTGGCGATGTGAATATCCGTCCTTGTGGTGTTCCAGGATGAGTTTCCGTAGTTCAATGGTAGTCTGTTTGTCCATACTCCTTGTTGGCTTATTGCACCCGGGATGCAAGATAAAACTAAACTGACTACGAAGGGTTGGTCTATTTATACCGAAAATATCCAATTTTATGTAAAATATCCGGGTTTTATGGTACCTAGGTGTCCACAATGTACCTGCTCCAAATAAAATTTTCCCTAAAAATAGGCTACTTTTTTACATAATCCTACCTAGCAGGTGGGGAAACCTCAGCGTATTGGGGTCCCAACAGTCAAGCATGGTGGAGGAAGTGACATGGTATGGGTATGTATCTCGTCAGACGGATTCGGGAATTTTGTGATTTTTGAAACAACAACGGACAAGAATGTGTACCTCAACATACTAAAGGAAAATGCACTCCAAAGTGCCGAGAAGGTAGGAATCCGACGTACTTTCCGGATCAACCAGGACAACGATCCTCATAAGTCCAAGATAGTGCAGTCCTGGCTCGTCGGAACGGCCCCCACATGATAATTCCACCGGCCCAGTCTCCAGATTTAAATGTTATTGAGAATTTGTGGGCTCTGCTGGAAAATAACATCCGGAAGCACAGCATATCCAGCAAAGAAGACCTCAAAACTGCTCTGCGGGATGAGTGGAGCAAAATCAGCCCAGTGAGCAATAGACAGCCACTAGGTCTACTTCGCCTTGATCACTAGAGACTTTAACGGCAGCACATTGTGCGCACAGCACATGATTTTGCAGAGAAGATTTTATGATCACAGCTGCTCCACCACGCATGCGGTCCGACGGATGATTGTCTAGGTGGATATCGTAGCCTGGTAGCCTATACTGAGATCTGGAGCAGTAGTGAGTCTCACGGACCAACATTACATCTATTTGATGGCGGTGAATAAACAACTCCAACTCATTGGCATTATTTGCAAGGCCATTGGCGTTCCACCCGCCAACGCGCATCCCAATTTGGCGCATTTATTGGCAAGTACAGCGTGCAGCACGCTCATCATGGCCATCATTGTCTCACTTAACATGTCAATTTTTGACCGTCAAGCTGGGGATTGGCGTGTTGATAATACAGGTAATGCTGTTGCACTAGCTGATATTGATCCTGTGAGGTCTGCTGATGTTGTTGACGCAAAGGCAGCTGGTGTTGTTTTTGATGGCTTAGTTGCTGTTGATGCTCTTGCTGCATGTGCTGTTGCTGTTGGTGTTGCTGCAGCTGGCGTTGCTGAAGTTGTGGCGGTTGTTCTTGAAGAAGCTGCTGCTGATGGTGACTCTGCTGATGAGGGTGACGCTGCTGCTGTGACTATTGCCCAAGTTGCTGAAGGAGCTGAGGTGCAGTTTGCAGTTTGTCGGCATCGGCATACTTTTGCATAAATTGAGCCGGCCTTTCAGATTGAGCCACAAGCTGATATGCTGGGCATACTTTCTAGCTTGCTGGATGGTTTCCTCCGCAGTTGGCACATTTCGGATCAGCAACCAATGGTTTTTCGCACACCTGACTAGCATGTGATGAACCACACTTTACGCAGCGATGCTGTTTTGGGCAACATTTCTAAGTGTGGCCAAATTCCAGGCAGCGGTTGCACTGGGGGATGTCTTTCAACAGAAATGCGCACCTAAGAAACTGAGCGTAGGTTGTAAATCTCTTTGTTATTCGCAGCCAGCTCCAACACTAAATAACAAAGGTTTAGCTCCTTCTTAGTAACACGACTAACAATAGTTTGGACACCAGGCACTGAGTGCCCAGATCTGGCCAGCTCATCTCTTAGAGAATAAATTTTCTGCAACGATGGATGCAGTCCCCTGACCACCATTCGGAAACCTCTGTGCTCCTTTATTTGGTAAGAGTGAAACGGTATTTTCATCTCTGTAAACATTCTCTGGATTGCGCTGTAAGAGTCAATACCACTTGGCATGACTCTCACAGTACCACCACCACTGTATTTAAGCATAAAGCTGTCAGATGGTTTTTAGAGGAGAGCGTCTTTTTCACGCTCACCTATGTTCAAAACTGTTTCAGAGGGTTGTGACTAATTTTAATAAATGTAAAACACAATCACTTAACATTGGTTTCTTCATGTGTTGATTTAATTTTCATCTATTTGCTAATATACGCAAATGCTTATGTTTAATGTACATTAGTTTGTATTTATATTATAAGCCTTATTTGTGAGCTTAACTTTGACTATTGATCCGCGTTTGTATTTTATGCCAATGCATAACCGTGACCGACAAGTGGTAAAACGAGAGTGTGAGATAGATAAACTTGCATATGCAAGGCAAGACAACGCTACGTTACAAGGTTACATTACATTTTTAGTCGATGTTAATCATTAGTTGTCTGCTGCTGCTTTCAAAAGTTGCTTAGAGAATCCGACGATAGACCAGCTTCAGACTAGCAAGAACTGGTTAAAGATTCGTATGAGGCCCGTGCAAAATATCCTATCAGCGATCGATAGGGATTACGAATCATGGGCGTTCAATCATGATGCCAGGTTAGAACTTTCGATGGAAGTTGATTCTGTGCTATATCGAATCATAACAGAACTTGTGAGGAGCCATACAGCGATGGCAAATAAATATATAGGCTTATATATTTATGTGTGCTATATGCGCCCCTCACAGTAGCTGCATATCAGACCGAAGTCCGGCTCTGATTGCAGTTGCGGCGAATTCGCTCTCTTTCGTCCTCTCCCTTTCATGCGCAGGTTGTCAGCCATATGAGCGTGTCTGCCACACGTGTCCACCAAGACACGTGCCGTTATAGTGTGAGGAGCATTGCGGGTGCAATATATCCATCCATACTCACACTAACGGCAGACATAGGCTGGCACCCGCAAATGGCAGTGGAAAATTACCAGAAATCACGCCACCGAGGCGATCGCGTGATTTCTGGTACAGTCCCGACAAAAGGCCGCGATCCGGCCTATAAATGGAGCGCCGCAACGCACAGAAGCAGTCAGTCAATCGGCCAGAATCTACGCGTAAGGGGAAACTCTGCCGAAACAGTCTACAGAGCGAAATCATAGCGGAATCTATGATCGAAAAGGCGCGAGTGCGAAAGACAAAGAATTCAACCAAAGTGAACAACACAAGTGAAGGTATAACAAGCAGGACGTTATACCACCAAGGAGCGTCGAGTCCTTTGACGCAGCCAGGAACAACATCAGTGCAGGACACTGAGGTCCTTGGAGTAGGTAACGAAGTGATCCTTGCCACGTTTAAGTCGGAGTAATAGGCGGGGCCTGCATAGTTACAAGTCGAGTGTTCGAGCCTGTAGTAGACGGCGTACGTGCGAATCCGTGCGATCAAACGGAGTGCCGTACGAGAGCCTGTCGAGCAGCGCGAAACGACAGTCTTGTGTAACTGGTGCACGGGGTGCCTAGACCCGACTTTCCCGAACAGGATCGCTTTCTGACACTCAAAACCAAGGCCTCAGTGAATCGCCACCGAAATTAAGTGCAAATATATAATTACACAGCAAATCGAAATAAAAGCCATAGTTAAACATACAAAATATATAAAGTGTTGTTAATTGTCGCATCGCGACCAATTATAAATTTGTTGCTCGAACCCACAGCTCGGCTGAGTTTAGCCCAGGAAAGCAATCGGTTCGTTACAAACTATTAATTCTATCAAATGCATCGAAACAGAAATATCCCATGAGAAAAGCTTTAAAGGTGGATATACCTCAATTCAACGATGAAGCTAAGGAGCAGTGCAAAGGGTTGCTGTGCGAAGAGTATGACCAACTGCGACAACAGGAGAAAGATTGGCAGACGTACCTACTCGAAGAATGGCGTTCCATAAAGTTCAGCAACGACGAAGACTACATGGAGCAACCGCAAGCTAAGGAGCAGAAGCTGGATGAAATATCCAAGTACAGCTGTGGGAGCAGGCCAAGCTGCGTATGGAGATGACACTAAAGCAGCGAGACGAAGAGCTCATGGAGGCGCGTCGAGAGTCACAGCAGAGCGATGAGGAAATCAAGGAATCAAGAAGATCAAGGCGCTCGAATGTCAGCTGGAAACGGAGCACAAGAAGCGCACAGGGTTGCTACGCGAAAAGTTTGAACTGGAATGCAAACTCAGCTCCTTAGAGGCTTGTAATCTAATGAATCGCTATGCCAAAGAGGCATTGAACCAAAATATGCGTCGCAATTTGGGTGAATACAAGGCGCTACTGAAGGATGCGCAAACAACTCAAGGCGGAGACGCCTGACAGGACACTAATCAAAGAATGCTGACTCTGCAATCACTCTGGCCATGAAGGCGAGCCAGACCGCAGAGGAAGAGATTCCGACGGTGCAGGCCGTTGTCGAAAAGTCGCATAGTACTCGCAACGATGCCGAGGAGCGCACAAATGTGGCGCATCGCGATTGCGCCAAATTGCAGGCCTAGATCAAGGAGAACGAAGAGCAGCTGAACAAGCTGATGAAGAAGTAAAACGTCACCATCGAGCAGATGGCCAAGCTGTAGAATGTACTGGACAATGGACAATCCCTCTTTGGACAATGGACAATCCCTCTTTGGCTGTCATGTCTAAGCGTTTGGAGATGCGCTCCATGGAGCTGGAGTCGCTACTAGAACTGGAGCAAGCTATACGGGAGGTTCAATTGAGCCGACACAAAGAGTGTTTAGGTTCATATAATTAAATCATAAGCTATTAATATGTGCGCTGCAGATTACGCAGACCCACAGCAAATAAGTAAAATGACAGCAAACAATATCGCGAACACTGCATTCAATAGCATTGGGTCAGCGGTCGCCTCATATTGCGAACGCTGCACTCGACGGCACTAGGCCATCGGTCGCCTCATATTGCGATCGCTGCACTTAGCGGTTGCCTCACCCTGATAACGCTGCACTCGATGGATTTAGGTCAGCGGTGTCTCAACATCGCGGTTGCTGTACTTAGCGGAACTTAAATAGCGATCGCTGCACTCGACGTACAAGACTGCCGAATAATGTATTTCATATATGTATTTAGATTTAAGAATTATGTATAAATAAAGCCATGCTCGTCAGATCAAATCAGTTCGAATCTAATCGTCAACTCCGCGCGTTTGATTTCTACCATCGCACTTACTGTGCGAAGGATCTCACTCTCCGTAGTCCAACTAGTTACAAGTGCTAGTTGCGACGCTTTTTAGTAGTCAGTTCTTATACTGAATACTTCCCTTTTAAAAACACGCAAACACTGGTAATCTTATTTATTGTCACCTATTGTACTTATTGTCTTCTGTCCACCCAAATTCAAAACTCTCCAAGCTGTCCATCTTGAAACTGATGTTGAGCAGGTACTCGCTTGTAAGTTTGACACGTGCAGATATCTTTTTGTGGGTGTGTTTTCGGTTCTCTCCTTTTTACAGTACACTCTTTAAGTGACCCTCCTTATGTTGATTTCACATTAATTTGAAATAATAGCTTGTTGTGATTTGTATACCTCCAGACTTCATAGCTATGTTTATAGAGTTTATTATGTTTAAATAAAAGAATTTTTTTTTTTTTTACGTTTTCATAATATATAATTTATTTCTTATTATTACAGGGTATATTTTAAGTTAAATGAATATATTAAAATGTATTATTATTATTATTTTTCATTTTGTTGAACCTCTTTCTTAGGTTAGTATATTGAAATATAGGACGATCCAGTTTTCTTTCAAGGCATGTAACCTGTAACCTACATATATATGCTTGAATGTAGTGAAAGATCGGTTAGCAGCTACCGCACAAGTGTACAGGTTGTGAGGAGCCATATTAGCCTCAACAAATAAATGCATATGAGATATAAATTTATGCTATATGCGACCCTCACAGTAACTGTATATCAGACCGAGATCCGGCCCTGATTGCAGTTACGGCAAATTCGCTCTCTTTCGCCCTCTCTCTTTCTCACGCAGGTTGTCAGCCATATGAGCGTGTCTGACACACATGCCCATCAGGACATGTGCCGTTATGGTGCGAGGAGTATGGCGAGCGCAATATCGCCATCCATACTCGCACTAACGGCAGACATAGGCTGGCGCCAGCAAATGGTAGTGGAAAATTACCAGAAATCACGCCACCGAGGCGACCGCGTGATTTCTGGTACAGTTGCGACCAAAAGGCCTATAAAAGGAGCGCCGCAACACACAGCATCAGTTAGTCAGAACCCATACGAGAAGGGGTAACGCTCCCGAGACAATTCGAAATCAACGAAGACTACGAACCAAACCGTCGCGAGTACGGTAAAACAAGTGAAGGGCGGCAACAACATAAGTGAAAGTGTATAGTAAACAGGACGATACACCAACAAGGAGCATCGAGGGACTCAACGCTGCCAGGACGATACACCAACAAGGAGCATCGAAGGATTTGACGCTGCCAGGTCTAAGGACAACGCAAGACATTGAGATCCTGAAGTTAGTGAGAAGGGTAAATCCTTGCCACGCTTGAGTTGTTGTAACAGGTGAAATCCACAGAAAATCCAACGACCCCGAGTACGACCGAGTCTGTATTCAGGCGACGCGCATACGAGTGAATCTGGGTACATAACCGGAACGCCGTATTGTGACGTTGTCGGACCATGGGATTTTTACGCAACTGTACAACGACGAGAAATAACGACTTGGAGTTGGGACCCAACAAAATGAACGCAAATACAAACATAAACAAACAAACAAACGAGGGTGGCGACGCGTTCGCGAGGAGTGGGAGGACTTTGAGGTCCACAGTAGGTGGAGTGGCGCCAACGCTGCCACCGGAGATCCGCAGGGAGAAGGTAGATAAACTGACGAGGCAGCGTAGCACAGCGCTATGTGATCTCGGCCAGGAAATCTCCAAGCTGGTTGAGATGTTGGAGTATGGCAAGCGGCGCTCCATCCACCAACCGATGCGCGCCTCCACTGAGAGTATAAAAGCGCTATACGAGTTAGTAGCCATCCAGCTCCACGACGATGGAGCTAAGGCTGTCATAAGGACACACCAGTCCTCGCAGACGTGTCCCCCATCTAGATCGGTGGTGGAAGTGAAGATGAAGCTGTGCCCAGGGTCGAACACACCCCACGGCAAACGGAGTAGGAGAGAGGGCGACTCGATCGTCCCAAGGAAATCGGCGAAGACCTCTGGCGTTGAGGCTCCGAAACGCGCGGAACCTACAAAGGGCGAAAGTTGGACGAAGGTCACCCACAAGAAGGCCAGGAAGCCAAAGAGACCAGAAATCCGCATGGAGAAGGCGCGCCCCGATGCTATACTCATTGCACGCTAGCTACGCGGATATACTCCGCAAGGTCAAAGCGGAAGAAAAACTTACGGAGGACCCAAAAGGGTGAGCTGCTATTGGTGCTAAATAAGCCAGGTATGGATACCTCGGCATTCCGGACCCTCGTGGGCGATACGCTGGGTGAGCAAGCGGAGGTACGATCTCTCGCTCACCGGGTGACCATTGAAGCCAAGGATCTCGATGAGGTCACCACTAAGGAGGAGATGACCATTGCGTTCCGCGAACAATTTGACGTGGAGGTGGGAGGATACAGCAAAGAAAGCGTTGTCTGCCGGATCCCTAAAAGTGGGATGGGTCAGCTCACGACTTCGGGTGCGCACTAGCGTTACTAGTGTTTTAGATGCCTGGAGTTTGGAGTTTGGAAGATGCGGAGGACAGAACCACCTGGCCAAGGACTGCAATAAAGAGCCGCAGTGTATGTTCTGCAAAGAGAAGAACACGGAGAGTAAACACATCGCCGGCAGCGCCAGGTGTCCCAAGTTCAGGAGCGCACTGGCCAAAAGAACATGAAGTGCGTCCAACCACTGCGGGGCAGCTCAGGCCCTGCTGAGACAGTCGGTCAGGGAGACGCTAGCAGACTTGGCCATAATCTGCGAGCCGTACAGGCCAATATCTCGGGAAGCGGCTGGGCGGCTATGAAATGTGGGAAAGCGGCCATCTGGTCTCTCTCCTGGACGAGGAAACCCTTACCGAAGCCTTGCGTCATAGCGAAATCCCAGCCACCGGACAGCATGGCGACAGGCCTAATGCGTTGCGTTACGGACGCATGCGATTTGTCCATGCCCAGGAGAAAGCCAAACAGATGAGCAACGCCCTACTATTGGTGGAATGAGGATATAAATCAGCTTAGGAAAGCGTGCCTACTGGCCAGAAGGCGCTCCCAACGTGCCAGGGGCCGCCCGGAATTCGGCAGTAGGCTGGATGACCTCAGAAGAGCCAAGAGAGATCTGAAACGCAGCATTAAAAGAAGCAAGGCCAGCTGCTTTCGGGCAATCTGCGAGGAGGCTGACGTGAATCCATGGGGATCCGCGTACAAGGTGGTCATGAAAAAGATCCGGAGCCAGGAGACCGTTCGGGTAACGTGCCCAACGTCTTCAGCCAACATAGTGGCGACGCTGTCCCCCAACACCCACGGCGGTGAGAAATGGACCCAACCCAGCGAACGGAGCTTGTTCAGGACGTCACGCCGGAAGAGGTATTGGGGGCAATCAGAGGATTGGGCGACAAAAAGGCCCCGGGACGAGACTGTATCCCCAATAAGGCCCTGAAGCTGGCGGTCCGCACGATTCCAGAAGGTTTTGCGGTAACCTACGCAAAATGCCTACAGGACGGAGTATTTCCAATGCTATGAAAGCGGCAGCGGCTAAACCTCCTTCCAATAGGCCGACAGACGATCCGTCAGGATATAGGCCTATCTGCCTCCTAGATTCAGCGGGAAAGGTCCTGGAGAAGCTAATGTATAACAGACTCCTGGCCATCATTGATGAAAAAAACCCGCTCTCAGCCAGCCAATACGGGTTTCGGAAAGCTCGCCCTACCGTAGATGCAATCCAGGCGGTTGTAGATATTGCAACCAAGGCAATTGAGGGAACGAGATGGAGATGGGGCGACAAGGAGTATTGCGCCGTAATAACTCTCGACATACGCAACGCGTTCAACTCGGCGTTCAACTCAGGTTGGACAATAGACTCAGCTTCCGGCCGCATATAGAGTATGTCAGCCAGAGAGCGGCCAAAATGCAAGGCGCTCTCTCGCGCATGCTGCCCAATGTTGGGGGACCCAAGCCAGCAAGGCGCCAATTGCTGGCGAGAGTGGTAGCCTCCGTACTGCTGTACGCGGCACCCATATGGGCAACGGTAAAAAATATGTGTCCAGTAAAAAATAACTAAAAAAGATGCTCTCGGCACCTTACAGGCTGAGCGCCCTCCGAGTGATCTCCGGCTTCCGCACGGTCTCGGAAGATACAGCACTGGTCCTGGCGGGAATGGTGCCAGTTGACCTGCTAGCGATCGAGATGAAGGAGATCCGCGCTAGAAGATTAGTTGCGCCGGACGCTATGGAGATCATCCGAAGCTCAGCAAGAGCAGCGACGATGGACGTCTGGCAGGATAGATGGAGCATGGCGAGGAAAGTAAGGTGGACTCACAGATTAATCTCCAATCTAGAGGAATGAATCGGGAGAAATGCAGGTGAATTGGATTACCATCTAACGCAGTTTATTTCAGGTCACGGCGGCTACAGGAGCTACCTGCACAGGTTCAGGCACGAGGACACCCCGCAATGCCCGACATGCCCGGACGCCATCGAGGATCCGGAACATGTGCTCTACCATTGTTCGAGATACAGGGGAGTGTCTGGCTCAGTGCCCCCACCGGAGAGCTTGGTAGAGCACATGATGGAGTCTCCGTTACACTGGAGAGATGTCCGCCAGCTCATCATATGCATTCAGAAGGATCTGAGATTATGCGAAACTGAGCGGCGAGTGACGGAGAGTGCCTAAGTAGGCCATTCACCCCGGTGAAGTAATACTGTACGGTGATACCGCCGGACGTGGGGGTGTGTGTGTGGGGGGTGAGTTTAGCGCGTATGCATTGACGTTGTCTTTGAATCGTGCATGCAGGTGGCCCGGGCCCCTGTATCTTCAGGAGATTCTCACCTCAGTAGCGTAACCAAAAAAAAAAAAAAAAAAACACGCGCGCACCCACGCACACACACGTACGCTTACAAGGCGCCTTAAGACGGACTGGCTCCCCATTCGTGCGGTATTCCAGCGCCGATGGGCCTTGCACGGGGATTTGGGTCCGACTGGCAGTGACCACTGGAGGCCGCTTTGCGGTCGTGGGCCGTTTCGTCGTATCTTGCCGTGATGGTACTTGTTCAATTATGAACATGTTACTCTCTCAGCTGCTGATAGCTGGCTCATGCAGCGCCCTCAAAATTAGGCACTTGAGGCGCTGGCTTTCATGGGTCAAGCCATTTTTAGAGAGATTAGAGGAGACGTCGATGGAGTGAGACTGCGGTCGCCTTTCAAGCGGCTGCACTCGATGGAGTGAGACAGCGGTCGCCTTACAAGCAGCTGCACTCGATGGAGTGAGACAGCGGTCGCCTTACAAACGGCCGCACTCGAAAAGAGACCAATGCAGTCGCCTTAAGCGGCTGCATAATGTATTTTCTATGTATTAAGGTTTAAGCATTTTATATAAATAAAGGGCCTGCTCGTCAGAGCACGCAGTTCGATACTAAACGTCGTCTCGTCGTGTTGATTACACACTATACGTGTATTACACATTTACTGTACTTTTTTTGATTACTTCTTTGTGAAGCTGCGCGTGATTGCGAACTCATTACATACCCTCTTGTGTGGGTGCGTGCGCTCGTGTCCCTCTCTCTCGGGTTGAGTTGGCGCTCTATTTACCGGCGAAGCTCTTCACACTAGTGTGCGAGGCTAACCAACGATGTCCTAGTATCCATGCACCTGCACTAGTGCTGGTGATTAACCAACGGTGCATGGTTTTGTCGCTCACGCATCCGCACTAGTGCAGTTGTTGTTGGATTCCTTTTTGACTTTTGCAAACGCCCCCACACATACTAGTGTGTAAATCTGCAGTTGCTAAGTGACGAGCCAAACGTTTTTCGGTGGTCGTTGCACTTGCGCTCTTTATTGCGCTCTTTTCGGGCATGTCTATTTCTAAATTCATTATGTCTGCGTGCTACTTAAAAAGCTGCAAGTGCAAGACTGATCCAAAGGCTGATTTCGTCTGTTGTTGGCTTTGTGATAACGTGGTGCATGTAAAATGTGCTGGTTTCACGGCGCGGGTAAGGGATTTAATTAGCAATAAGTCGGGTTTAAAGTGGTGTTGCGAGCGCTGCCGCGAGACGGAGTTGGATGTTCAGGGTTTTATGAGGCAAACCAGACGTGGCTTTCACAATCTCCGTCTGGCATTTAGTAAGCTCAGTGCTGATTTTGATGCTATGGAGAGTCAGTTTAATAGTGTTAAACTATTGAATGAGCCTCTTAACCAGAAGCAATCGGCCGAGCCTGCTTTGCCTCGAGAACCAGGTTTGGTGGCCCCGGCTCTGATAGTGACACCTGCACCGATGTCACCCACTGTTGATAATGGTCAGCGGTTGATGCAGTCTAATTCACCTGCACCACCTGCAATCAACAGTGGTGACTCAATTGTGTCACAGGCCATTGCGCCCGTTTCGGTTTCCCCATCTCTTTCTAGCAGTGCACCGCTGACACCCACTGTTGATAATGGTCAGCAGTTGATGCAGTCTAATTCACCTGCACCACCTGCAATCAATAGTGGAGACTCAATTGTGTCACAGGCCATTGCGCCCGGTTCGGTTTCCCCACCTCTTTCTAGCAGTGCTCCTAGGTCTCTTGTAGCGGTTGTACCTAGAAAGCAAATTTTTATTTCACGTCTTGCCCCTTATATATCTGTGGATGACGTTAAAGCCTACATACAGGGTAAAGTGTCATCCACTAGAATTTCAATTGAAAAATTTAAATTTAATTATGAAAGAGAAATGTCCTCTTTTAAAATAAGTGTTTCGGCTGAAGTATTCGGCACAATTTGCTGTGCTAATTTCTGGCCGAAGGGCTTAGTTATAAAGGAGTTTACAAAAAAAACACGTGCTCGGCAATCTATCGCAGTTCCTCAGAATTCTTCTGGTGTTTCTTCTTCTAATGTTGCACCAAAAAACTAAAATCCTCTCTTTCTCTAGCATATCAGAATGTTAGAGGTCTTAACACTAAACTTTCTAAACTATTTGTTGACAGTCTTTCTTTTGAATTTGATATTCTAGTATTTACAGAAACTTGGTTAAAACCTGATATCTCAGATCATTCTTTATTTTCCAATAAATACATCCCATATAGATGTGATCGAGTTTCACGCTTAGGTGGTGGTTGTCTGATTGCTGTTGATTCTGATCTTGCATCAGGATTATTTCTTACCTCCTTTTGCTTTAGACATTGAATTTATTAGTATTAAAATTCAGCTTAATACTTTTTCATTGTTTATAACGTGTTCTTATATTCCACCTCAATCAGATGTCTCTATATATCTGAATCATCTATCCGCTAACCAATATATTTCCTCTATGCTTTCGGATAGAGACTATTTGATTGTATGCGGTGACTTTAATCTTCCAGAAATTATATGGTCCGCTCCGCCAAATTTATTGGTGCCACTTAGCTCAAATGAGTTTATTGATGGGTTTCATGAGTTGTCACTGTCTCAAGTTAACCATATTCGAAACTGTAACGACCGTTTACTGGATTTAATTTTTGTATCTGATCCTACTTGTAGTATTATCTCTCGTTGTGACCCACTTGTTAATCCCGAAGATCCTTATCATCCTACGCTCGATTTGATTATAGAGCAGCCAACTCTTGTGCCTCTTGTAGCATCGGATTCTACAAGTAAGAATCGTTGCTTTCGTAAAGCAGATTTTATTAAACTTAACCAATTATTATTTGACACTGATTGGGCAGAACTTTACTCCTGCAATAATCTTGATAATGCTGTGTCAATATTTTATACTACCATTGACTCGCATTTGGATGCGTGTGTTCCCCGTTCGAATCCTGGGAAGGCTAAATAGGCCTCCCTGGTTTTCGCGGGAGTTATATAGGTTGAAAAATGTGAAGTCAAGGTATTATAAGAAGTTTAAGAGGACAAGTAATCCTTCTGATTACTCTCGCTATTTAGTTGCTAGAGCAACTTTTATTACACATAACTCTCGTTGTTATCAAGGCTACCTTCTTCGTTGTAGGCTACAATTTGCACAGGATCCTAAGCAGTTCTATAACTTTGTGAACATGAAACGCAAATCGTCTTCATTACCAAACTACGTTTTCTATGAAGATAGGAAAGCAAAAGATGATCAGGATGCAGCTGATCTGTTTGCGGATTATTTTCAATCTACCTATTCAGCTACTAACTTCTCACAAAATGTACCATATCCTTACCGTGTTCAAAGAGCTAATTGCATTTTTGGTCCTGTGATCACTTTAGAGTCACTTCTTGCAGACCTACACTCAGTCAAGCCTGGGTATTCGCCTGGTCCTGATGGAGTTCCGGGATGTGTACTTAAGTACTGTTCGGAGTCTATTTGCAAACCTTTACTTAAATTATTTACCTTGTCAGTTGAAACTTGTTGTTTTCCCGCTATTTGGAAGGAATCCTATATTATTCCTCTTCATAAAAATGGCCCAAAGTCCGATATAAAAAACTATAGAGGCATTTCCAAATTGTCCGCAATACCTAAGGCATTTGAGAAAATATTAACGACTCAACTGCAGCACTTATGTAGTTCTATTATTTCACCATTCCAGCATGGTTTTGTGAAATGTAGGTCTACTACCACTAACATTCTTGAATTCACTTCCCTTGTGATCAAAGGATTTCAGAATAAAATGCAAACTGATGTCGTTTATACAGACTTCAGTAAGGCCTTTGATTCTGTTAACCATGCTCTCCTTCTTCGTAAACTTAGCCTTATAGGATTTCCTACTAACCTGCTAACCTGGATTTCGGAGTATCTGAGTAGCAGAACTCAAAGAATTGTATTTAAATCTGTGCTCTCTAAACCTATCCTAGTCACCTCTGGTGTACCCCAGG
The DNA here is from genome assembly GCA_035042505.1 of Drosophila cracens. Classification (NCBI taxonomy): domain Eukaryota; kingdom Metazoa; phylum Arthropoda; class Insecta; order Diptera; family Drosophilidae; genus Drosophila; species Drosophila cracens. The sequence goes on along the minus strand of JAWNLF010000442.1, from coordinate 14,626 downwards.
GTAGTCACCTTGGTCCAGTGCTTTTTAACCTATTCATTAATGACCTTCCTTCTGTTGTTTTGCATTCTAACATACTAATGTATGCTGATGACGTCAAGTTGTGCCTGGCGTATAATGATATGACCTCTCATTGCTTATTGCAGGCGGACTTATTTTCCTTTTTGTCTTGGTGCAAAATGAATCTGCTCAACTTGAACTGCTCTAAGTGTAAGGTCATGTCATTTCATCGTATCACTCCCCATGTTGCTAGTTACTCTCTCGATGGGGTGCCACTTGATAGACTGAACGAAGTAAAGGATTTAGGCTTGCTTCTTGATCGAAGGTTAAAGTTCGATAACCACATTAAGATGACTGTCAACAAAGCTTTTCAAGTTCTTGGTTTTATAAAGCGTTGGTCAAAGGAATTCGATGACCCTTATACGACCAAGATACTTTTCACTTCCCTTGTACGTCCAATTCTGGAATATGGATCTTGTGTGTGGTCGCCACAATATCATATTCATCAAAGTAGATTGGAATCTGTACAGAAGAGCTTCCTACTTTTTGCTCTTCGTCGCTTTGACTGGGGTGCTCTTCCTCCTTATCCCAATAGGCTGCTGCTTATTAACCTTCCCTCCCTAACTAACCGTCGTGTTATGCTAGGAGTTATGTTTGTAGTTAAACTACTTAAAGGCGAAATCGATTCAGCAGCGTTGATGAGCCAAATAAATTTTTCTGTTCCCTTTAGACCCTCTCGCAATTTCGTCCCACTTTCCCTTAACCGCTGTAATACTAATTATGCCTTGCATGAACCGTTTCGAGTACTCTGTAATGATTATAACAAATTGTACCATATAATCAATTCAGAGTCCTCCTTTTCCATAATTAAAAACTGTATTTTAAATGCCTTATCTCGTGAATAACTTTCTTGCATGCACAGGTGGCGGACTAATTCTTACTAAATCTTACAAATTATGTTTGGTCTAATTGGGTTTTTTCTGGGTTTTCCCCAATTCTTGCAACAAATGTTGGACCATTTTGCTTTTAAATACCCCCAGATATCATTTCAATCATTTTAATCTTTCTTAATTTTAAATATATTTATAATTTTAATATAATTTTAAAGTAAATTAATTACATTCTTTAAGCTCCTGTATTTTTTGTGTCAATTGGAAAGGTTATAAAATATTGTTTTGAAGATTCTATACATAATAACAGGGAATTTGAATTAAATAACATAAACATAAACATGGTTTTAACGTATTACAATATTACGTAACATCAATTTAACATTAAATGTAACATTTGTTGAACACTAACGAATAATATTAACGCCCAACTGTCCAGAGGTCGCTGGTGTGGAGGCGCTTTAAGCGTCGACGGGTTGTATTCGACCCTAGTGAGCAGGCCAATGGGTTGACATGGTTATGCAACCGGTCATTGTATCGACTTGTATGTCGGTTTATTTGACTAACGACTGACGGTACACGGAAGTCGTTGTGCAGCGTAATATTGCTCACATAGGGTGGAGCACCAGAGATGTCTCTTAGCACCTTGTTCTGCAAGACTTGAATTTGGTTAACCCACGATTTTGCTGCTGTGCCCCAAAATGGAATCCCATATGTCCATGTGGGCACGATGATGCTCCTGTACACTAGCAGCTTGTTGCTCAAGCTGAGTTTGCTGGATGACTTCAGCAACCAGTTGAGTTTCGCCCTCTTGGATCTACACGCTGCTGCGGTGATCTGTATGTGTTTGCGCCAGGTAAGTTTTCTGTCCAGATACATACCCAGGTAGCGAACATGGTTCCCCTGAGGTATGATCGGTGTTGAGTCGGACGGTTGGACAGTTACCACTCCTGAGCGCAAACGTACAGTGCTGAGACTTGTTCTCATTGATGCAGATGTTCCACCGGTTGGCCCAGGTACTAAAACCATCCAAGAACCTTTGCGTAACCGCTGCTGCTCTCCAAGCAGTGGAGGAGTTAGCAAGGAACACAGTGTCATCCGCGTATGTGGCAAGCAGCGTGTTTCTGGCTACCGGAATCGGCAAGTCCGCGGTGTACAATGTGTACAAGGCAGGTCCGAGGACACTACCCTGCGGTACACCCGCTCCGATGCGGCGGATGTTTGATCGCTCGCCCCTAACTTCAACCATAAAAGAACGGCCAAGCAGGTAGGACCTCAGCAGTAAATATTGCGCCGATGGTAGTAGGGACTTAAGCTTAAAAAGCAGGCCATCATGCCATACGCGATCAAACGCTTGCTGGATATCCAGGAAGACGGCAGAGCTGTACTGCTTATTTTCCAGGGCCTCGAGGACATGCTGTACTACTCGATGAACTTGCTCTGGTGTACCATGGTGATGCCTAAAGCCAAACTGATGATCAGGAATGGCACTCTGGAAGCCACTTACTGCCGACAATCTTCCAAGAAATATTTTTTCAATATCTTGGAGAAAGTGGACAGCAAGCTTATCGGTCGATATGACGAGACAAGATTATCCGGCTTGCCAGGTTTCGGAATCATCGCAATCACAGCACATTTCCATGGAGTGGGGAAGTGGTGGATGCGAACCATTGAGTTAAAGAGTAGCACCAAGAACATCACTCCCTTCTCGGGGAGGGCCTTAGCAACTCTGCCGTCGACGCCATCATAGCCAGGGGCTTTAGTGGACTTAAGCCTGCGAATCTGCAAGCGGACCTCATTAGGGGCGATAGGTGTGATCGGTTGAACAGGATCGAGATCTGCACTCAAAAATGCCTCAGTTTCCTGTACCTGCCTGGGTGACGCAAGCGCAAAAGGCGTGAACCGGCCTTGCAGCTCATCCGCAAATGCCGATGCAATCTCTGCATCCGATCGACACCAAGTGTTGTCCGGTCGCATAATGGGGATCCGCCTGAGTGGCTGCCGCTTGACACAACGCGTTGCCTTCCACAAATTGAATCCATGATTCTTATTGGGATCGGCGTTGCGGAGCATATCCTGGAAATATTGGTTCTTAGTGTCAAAAAGTAACTTTCGCAGCTCGTACGCAGCCCGCCTAAAGTCCCTTAGATCCAAAGGATTGCGTGAGCGCATGTATTGGCGACGCAGTGCTCTCTTGTGCCTTACCAAATCCAAAATCTCAGTTTTTAAAAAAGGCTGAGCTGGACTGGGAGGCGAACAAGGAAGTTGGCCAAGCATGGAGTATTCCGCCGCCGCGTTAATATTACGCAGGAATAACTCCGCTGCGTCGTCTATATCAGCCGGTGAACTCAGCTCCATGTTCAAGTTGACAAGCTGCTCTAACCTCTGCCGAAATCGGGAGATGTTTGCCTTGCGCGGCAGAAGACGTGCCTTGGGAGCATTTAGAGTAACAGCCAATCTATACTCAACGATCAAAGGGATGTGATCGGAGTTAAGCTCAATTCGCTCAGATATACCAAGACAGTCAGAACGTATTCCAGCGTACACAGCAAAGTCAATTGCTGTCGGCCTATGACCACCGTACGAATAGTGCGTTGCACCTCCCGTGGCAAGTACTTGGAGGTTGCGAATATAGGTGAACGCAAAAAAAAAAAAAAAGCACCTCCTCTAAACAATACCTGTTAATTAGCTAAGTAGTCAGCACATAAACTGACTACTAGAATTGTTGTATGTTTTTGAAGGGAAGTATTCAGTACATAAACTGAATACTAAAGGGTGTCGCAACTAGTAGTTGTAACTAGTTTTACTACGGAGAGTGAGGTCCTTCGTTGCGCATTTGAAAATGATGAAGACGTCTGAGTGTGTTGATGCTCTGAAGAACTCTGACTTTATTGAATAAAATGCGTGGCTTATATACAAAATTCTTAGACTATAATGTTCAAGTATGAGAGATGCTGATAGCTGATCCATGCAAGTCAGCATTGTTTAAGTGCACTTGAGAAATGCCGACAGCCTTAAATTAGGCACTTGAGGATGGCTTTGCATGTGTCGAGCTGGGTTTAGAGGAGAGTTTAGTGAGACTGCGATCATCTTACAAGCGGCTGCACTCTATGGAGTGAGACTGTGATCGGCTTACAAGCGGCTGCACTCTATGGAGTGAGACTGCGATCGGCTTACAAGTGGCTGCGCTATGCGGTCGTCTATAAGTGGCTGCATAATATTTCTATGTTATATTAATCTAAACAGTAAGCATCTGTAAATGAATCTGAACATTCTCCCGGCCGTTGAATCGGTGATCAACCATCATCTAGATCCAGTGTGAATCGTCTTGGGGATGCTGATGGCACGGGTGTAGTGGCAGCCTCATTCCTTGTAGCTGCTGGTTGCGAGGTCCAAAGGCGTTGCTTCCGTAGTGTGTAGGCAAGTAGCACAAGGACGGATACCACTAGAGCAGCATAAGCGGCAATATGTTGATGTTGTACTGGACTTATTTGGTCAGGCAGCTCTTGTTTGTTGAGTGCGTTCAATTTTAGCTGCAAGTCATCCAGTTCCTTATCTTCTTGTACATTGTTCGCCGATATGTTGAGTTTCGTAAAAGGTCCTTGAGTGGTGTTTGGCTCGATTATATTGCCAAAATGAGCATAGCCCTTTCTCACTTGACTTATAATAGTGTTGAAAGTACTGATGCTAATTTCTGAGTTGCGTGCTGTACAACCTGATGACAATGTCAATAGCCCGGTGTCCTTTAGTTGTATAGTAGACGGGGTTCCGTTGCATACGGCTTGTAGCTCCATTGTAGAATGCGTTGCAAAGATCCAATTATTAGGATGGTGTGTTTTTGACCACACCATTTTGGTTCTTCTATGAGTTACTTGACACATTGTTGGTGTTTTGTTGTTAAAAAGTTGAAACTCACACCGATTGTTGACATTAAACATAGCTTGATGGTCAAAGCATATGTATTCTTCATTTGGTAATGTTCGGCAGCGTTGCAGATTGTCTGTCGTGAGTCCCATGAATTGATCCCTGTGGTTGTTTACAGCTATAATAGGTGTCTTAAGCTCAAATAATCGCCAGCTTGTTGAGTCCCACATCGGAATCGGGACAATATTGAACAGTTCTAATATTGATGTTGACACTAGTGGTAGTTTTATTCTAAATATTACATGAGTGTCGGTGACTGTGCCTTCTGCTCGCATAATCCTGTACAGGTGCATAACGTTAGATGATGTCACTGGTGGCATTTGATCTGGCGGCAAATGATCCCGTATTTGATCCAATTGTTCCTTTAATTGATCGGGAGAAATCAATATTGGGCTTATTGTATGGTGGCGAATTCCAGTAAGTACGTCCACTATTTCTGATTGCATGCGTTGAAGACTGGCTGCTAACAGTGTTAATTGAGTTGTTAGCGCCAGGTAAGTCTCCGTGAGACGTGCACCACTGTATTTTCCTCTGGTTTGGCTAATGATATCAACTTGTTCTTCAAGTAGTTTTAGTCGCTTGTCAGATTCAGATCTTGTCTTCTTGACAATGTTAATGGTTGAGTCAAGTACTGAAGTTTGATTCTTCAGTAATGTCAGTAAGAATTCTTCGTTTGTTTTTACCTTCTCTATCACCTTGCTCATTTTATCAGCGTAGTTCGAGTCTAATACTCCGAATAGACTGTTCGCAATGTTACCCACTGCATCAAATGGGGACCGGCGGTTTCGTGTACGTTGCATAAGTGAATTTGTCATTTGTAATTCATCATACAAGTGACGAAAATGCTGATGATATGGAGACATATGGACATATGTGATTATTATTTAACTCTGGGCATATGTGATTGAATTCGTCTATGCCTGATTTAAATGTGTTCATATCGCGCCAGTATGGTTCCAATTCATAGTATATTACTATGGTCCAATCGGATACTGCTCTCTTCGTTGTTCCAATTTTTTCATAATAAATTCCAGGCTTCGTATCGAACCGTGTCACAGATACTGAGTCTGTCAGTACCAAGGGTAACATAAAGAGCAGGATTAGCAAAGATGAGGTTATGGTTGGCGACATTATCCGTTTTCGTTGAACGGGTGGCTCATCATTCTTATCTGTGTCCTCGGTTTCCGTGATGGGGCGTTTTTTGGCCATGTCTTCTGGAAATAACGGCGCAAGCCTGGTTATGGGGCGCTTGTAGATGCCTGAGGCAGTTTTGACGTCAACCACTCGAATGTGATTATCCTGACCTGGATATGTGTGTACAATGCGTCCCATTGGCCAACTCATCACAGGTACATTGTCTTCTTTGACTAGAACCAGCATGCCTTCCTTGATGTTGGGGTTGACGGCCTTCCATTTATGTCTGGCTTGCAATTCTTGCAAGTATTCTTGTGACCATTGTTTCCAAAATCCTTGCTTAAGTCTGGATACTAGTTCCCACCGTTTTAGTAGGGAATTTTCGTTGCGGTCTGAGTTGACATCGGGCGGAGCAGTCAGCGTTTCACCAATCAGAAAGTGTGCTGGGGTAAGGGCTGTATTGTCCGTGGGATCATTTGACATTGGTGTGATTGGGCGAGAATTTAAGATCGCTTCGATTTCGATGATCACCGTATTTAACTCTTCGAATGTTAGGGATGCGGTATTTGTTGTGGTAACCAGAAGTCGTTTTGCAGATTTTACCGCTGCTTCCCATAGGCCTCCAAATGATGGCGCTCGTGGTGGTATGAATTTGAAGGCAACTTGTTTTTTGTTGCAGTGATTGATGATCTCTGCTTGAGCCTTTTCGCCAAATAATGATCCTTCCAGTTCCTTTAGTTGGTTATTTGCTCCAACAAAATTGGTGGCATTGTCACAATGAATGGTTTGACACTTGCCGCGGCGGCTTAGGAAGCGCCGCAGAGCTCCTAAAAAGGCATTTGTGGTCAGATCGCTGACCAGCTCGAGGTGAACTGCCTTTGTAGAGAAGCAACAGAAGACAGCTATGTATGCCTTATCTGGTCTTTTTCCGCGAATTTTATGATGAATCCAAATTGGTCCGCAATAATCTACACCTGTAGTGAGAAACGGGCGTGTTGGTGTCACTCGATCTGCTGGCAGATTGCCCATAATTTGATTCATTAATTTGGGTTTGGCCTTGTTGCACGTCACACAGTTGTGAACGACATTTCTCGACATAGTTTTGTCGTTCAGGATCCAATATTGTTGTCTAGCAGTTGCTCGTAAGGCTTGAGCACCGCAGTGCATGTTGTCTTCATGCAGCTCTCGTAAAATCATCTTCACTATTGGGTCGTTGTAAGGCAGCAAAATCTGGTGCCTTGCATTGTACGGGAGTGGGGCTTGCTCCAATCTACCTCCAACTCGCATGAGTCATCTGACCCTTGTATTGGTGAGAGTGATGAGATAGGACTCTTTTTGTCCACTGTATTGTAGCGCTTCAAATCCTTCATTTCAGCTGTAAATTCAGCTTGCTGTATTGTTTGTAGAATTAAATTCCGAGCGCGGTCTAGCTCCATTTTGCAGAGCGTGGTCGTTGCTGATCTGTATTGCTTGTAGCAGAATCGCAACATGTAAGCCACAATGCGTTGTAACTTAAAAAATGAGTTGCTATGTCGACAGGTATACAACTCTTCGCCTATTGTTGATTGAATTGCAGCTAGGCTTATATGCTTTTGTTTCCTTTCCAGGTTGCTCGGAGAGATGATAGGGGGGGCTATCCATTTGTCTGGAGTGCCATGCAAAAACAGTGGTCCATAGAGCCATAGACTGTGCTCGTGCAACTTTCGTGCAGATATTCCTCTTGAGAGCACATCTGCTGCGTTGTTGGCAGACGATACATGCCGCCAATTATTCTGACTTGTTACTGCCTGAATTTTCGCTATACGGTTGGCCACAAACGTATGATATGTGGACGACGGTGCATTGATCCATGCAAGAACCACGGTAGAATCCGACCAAAAGTATCCTGGCACTGTGGTGGAGTCAAGGTTGAGATCGCGTCGAATCCTGTCCGCGAGCTCAGCCACCCAATAATGCAGCACATAGTTCTAGACGAGGTAGTGACTGTTTTGCTGTCGGAGCCACTCGAGATTTTGAGCATAGTAGACGCACAGATATTTGCTTGTTTTTGTACGTTGCGCGTACGTAAATTGCTGCGCCATATGCCTGCTCTGAAGCATCCACAAAGGTGTGCAGTTCCTTCGTGATTGGAGTTTTCCCATCGTATATGTGCCTTGGAATTTGCATTGCGTTAAGACTTTGCAAGTCCTCTCTATAGTCCTTCCACTCGTTCTGAAGATTCGTAGGTAATTCGTCGTCCCAATCGAGTTTTGATTCCCAGAGCCGTTGCATAAAAATTTTTGCTTTTACCACTACTGGAGAGAATAGGCCTAGAGGGTCAAAGATCTGTGCCAGCTCCGAGCAAACGACACGTTTTGTAATCCTTTTGGCTGTGCTCCTTTGTGTGCGACCGCAAAGTTGATCCCTATTTGGCATCCAAATAAGGCCCAATGTCTTAACACTGTGGTGTTCCAGTGTTTCGTCAAGCTTAATATCGCTTACTATGTCATCCTTGGGAATTCCTTGAAGAATTTGCTCATTGTTTGAGCACCATTTGCGTAAGTTGAATCCGTTGGGGAGCAGTATTTTTACCAACTCTTGTCGAATTTGGATTGCTTCGTGAATTGAATTTGCTCCTGTGAGGCAGTCATCTACGTAGAAGTCATCCCTCAAGGCAGAGGATCCTAATGGTGATCTGCTGCAATGAAGTGAGGCTAAGTGATTTAGACACTTAGTTGCCAGAAACGGAGCCGATGCTGTTCCATATGTGATTGTTTTTAATCGGTAATATTTTAGCTCATCATTTGGATGTTTTCTCCAAACGATCATTTGATGGAATTGGTGTTCAGGATTTATCCATATTTGGCGATACATCTTTTCAATATCTGCCGTAAACACGTACTTATGTGTCCTGAATCTTAGTAGAATTGACATGAGATCACTTTGTACGGTAGGTCCTACTTGCAATATGTCGTTTAAGGACTTTCCTGTTGATGTCTTACATGATGCATCGAAGACCACTCTTAGCTTTGTCGTGCTGCTGTCAGGTTTCAGCACACAATGATGAGGGATGAAATAGTGGTTTGTTGGAAGGAGGTTTCGAGGGACAGCTTTCATATGACCCAATTGTTCATATTCAGTCATGAAGTCCACATATGATTTCCAGATTTTTGAATCTGTCCTCCGTTCTATAGCGAGGAACCTTTTTTCTGCAGTCTCAACGAGGGCCCCAGGGCTGAAGAATGTTCAGCAAACGGCAATTTTACGATGAATCTCCCCATCGCTGCAGTCTGCAAGTTCTCAATGAAATGGCTCTCGCACTCCCTTTCAATTGGTGTACGATGCTTCTCTGCTGATTCCAAGTTGTCTAGGGTCCAGAATCGCTCCATTAGGGTATTCGTTTCTTCTCCTGTGGCTACTGCACAAATGGCTGATGACATCCTTGGTTCATTTATTTTTCCAGCTACAACCCATCCCAACTTGGTCTTTTGCATGATTGGACCAGAGGGTATTTTGTGTTGTTGTGGTAGCAATAGTGCATAATAGTGTTCTGCACCGATGAGCATGTCGATTTTTCCCGGCTTGTTGAATTGGGGATCTGCCAACGGTAGAGTTGCTGGCATGTTCCAATCTTTGTCATTTATGCCTTGGGCTGGCTGATCCGTAATAATGTGCGGTAGAATAAATGCTTCAATCCGCATTGTAAAGTCGTTGTGTAATGACTTTACCAACAGATTTGCCGAGCTCTGCTTGTCCTTTGTTGTCCACCGATGCCTTCGATTCGTAGTGTCGAGTCGTGTCGTTTCAAGATAATAAGAAGCGAGTCGTTCTGATATTATGTTGATCTGAGATCCAGAATCCAGCAAGGCCTTGAAAGTAGCTTGTTGTCCATTATTTCCTTGGACTATGACCTTTGCTGTTGCAAGTAGATTTATATTTTTGCTCATGCGGATGCTACAATTGGATTTTGTCGCTCCAGTGAAGAATTTTCCAAATGCAGCAGCGTGTGGTGTCTTTTTTGGCACTTGAAGCAGTTAAAATGACTTTTGCAAACCTTTGCCGTGTGATCTCCTTGAAGCAGTTGACGCATAGCCTTTGTCGTTGAGTCCAATTCAACCTCTCAGCGGCTGTTTTTGCCCGGAAGTCGTCGCACCGAAATATGAAATGATGAGACTTTTTGCAATAAATACAATCCTTCCTTGTAGTTGAGGAGGATGCACAAGTTGTTCCCATCGAGTCCCTTTTGGTATTGATGTGTGTTTTGCTTCCGCTGGCTAGAACACGAACTCTTTGTTCAAGAAACTGGAGCATGGTGTCCAGTTTTTGTATTTGCTTCGAGTCGCTTATTGATTGCTCGTACAGCGTTTTATTTGTGCTGTCGAGCTTATTGCGTATGACCGCTATTAGAATCGGGTCCCACGATGAGATGTCTAATCCCAGTCCCTTGAGAGATGCAAGGGACTCCAAAGTGACTATGTAAAGTTCCTTGAGCGACTTTACATTGTCGTTGATGGTTTGTTGCATTAAAAATCGGTTTAATACCGTTGATGCTATGTCTCTTGGATTGTCGTATGCGTCAACCAAGATGTTCCATGCGTGAAGGTAGTTGTCCTCTTTCAAGTCGATTTGGCGTATTAATCTCTCTGCCTCACCGATCACGCTGGTTTTTAAATACCACATTTTTCTAATTGTTGGCATGTTGGTATTGTGTACCATGGATATGAACATGTCAAAGAATTGTGTCCATTTTAATATATCCCCATCAAATTTGGGGATAGTTATGCGAGGCAAGTTTATGTCATTGGTGCACTGACTATTGTTTCTTGAAGCTAGTGCCCTTTGTACATCTCTTTCAGCCTGTAGATACTCCTTTGCGTTGTATCCATTTTCTTCTGGGCTTTCCACTTCTTCGTATAGCCGAAAGTGGACTTCTTGAATTTGTGCCCATAAGTTCCTTATGAGCTCTACTGATGAGTGCTCAATAGGGGTGCTGGCGAGCAATGTGCGATGCAATGATGTGATCATTGCCCTTTGTCGCCGGCACAATGCAATCACCTTGGGTTCTATGGTTGATTGCTTACGCTGCCCATCGCCAATCTCAAGCTTCTTGCTTGTGGCAGCGTCTTTTTTGATTTCTTCTAAGTACTTCAGAACTGTTTTTTGTATGTCCTCATAGTAGGAGAAGTATTCATGATTTTCTGGTAGCTCGCCAGATTTTCTTATGACTTCGTCATTTTCTTTGACAGTATTCCATTTTTTTTTGAGAGAATTTGCCTTAATTTTGTGGTAACCGGCCTCAGACTTTCTCTCAGGTGAATCCTTTTTATAATTGGATATAAACCGTACAATTTCATTGCTGATATCCTGCTGCACATCAAGCAATTCATCGATGGTTACTTTTCCTGATGTCATGTTGACTGATTTTTGTCGCTTGTTGGTTTTTTGCAGATATGTATTGGTATATCTGTTTCTTAATCAGTTTTTATTTTTGTCGCCTTGTTGACAACTTCAGATGTTCTCTCTAACACAGATATTTTGAGATGGGTTAGGAGATTGTAGGGTATCCTTTGATTGTCGCCTTGTTGAAAACTTCAAATATGGAATTTTTGGAGGTTGGTTATCCTTTTGTCGCCCAGTTGACAACTTCAGATTCCAACGTCGGGGTCACCAAAATTTTTGTATCACCATCCGCGTTGGGATCAGCTAAGTATCCTTTGATTGTCGCCTTGTTGGCAACTTCAAATATGGATATGGAGGTTGATTGTCCTTTGGTCGCCTAGTTGACAACTTCAGGACTCACTCACGTTACCCTTGGCACAGACAAATTCAGTATGGGTTTTTGGATGTTGATTATCATTTGTCGCCTCATTGACAACTTCAGGACTCAACCGTCGGGGTAATCAGAATGATTACCATCAAAATGATTATCCAATAAATCACGTCGGGGTCACCAAAATGTTTGTGTGTTGATAACAGGGAAGTAGTCAGCATATAAACTGACTACTAGAATTGTTGTATGTTTTTGAAGGGAAGTGTTCAGTACATAAGCTGGGCGTCGCAACTAGTAGTTGTAACTAGTTGGACTACGGAGAGTGAGGTCCTTCGTTGCGCAGTAGAAAATAATGAAGACGTCTGAGTGTGTTGATGCTCTGAAGAACTCTGACTTTATTGAATAAAATGCGTGGCTTATATACAAAATTCTTAGACTATATTGTTCAAGTATGAGAGATGCTGATAGCTGACGCATGCAAGTCAGCATTGTTCAAGTGTGAAACTAAGAAATGCTGACAGCCTCAAAATTAGGCACGTGAGGCTATCTTGAATGGGTCAAGCTATTTTAGAGAGGTTAGAGGAGATGTCGTTGGAGTGAGACTGCAGTCGCCTTACAAGCGGCTGCACTCGATGGAGTGAGACTGCGATCGTCTTACAAACGGTTGCACTCGATGGAGTGAGACGGCGATCGCCTTACAAACGGCTGCACTCGATGGAGTGAGAATGCGATCGCCTTATAAGTGGCTGCGCTATGCGGTCGTCTTATAAGTGGCTGCATAATATTTTCTATGTAAGCGTTTTATGTTTATATGAATCTAAACAGTAAGAATTTTATATTTAGATGAATCTGAACATTCTCCCGGCCGTTGAATCGGTGATCAACCATCATCTAGATCCAGGGTGAATCTTCTTGGGGATACTGATGGCACGGGTGTAGTGGCAGCCTCATTCCTTGTAGCTGCTGGTTGCGAGGGCCAAAGGCGATGCTTCCGTAGTGTATAGGCAAGTAGCACAAGGACGGATACTACTAAAGCAGCATAAGCGGCAATATGTTGATGTTGTACTGGACTTATTTGGTCGGGCAGCTCTTGTTTGTTGAGTGCGTTCAGTTTTAGCTGCAAATCATCCAGTTCCATATCTACTTGTACATCTGAGTGTGTTGATGCTCTGAAGAACTCTGACTTTATTGAATAAAATGCGTGGCTTATATACAAAATTCTTAGACTATAATGTTCAAGTATGAGAGATGCTGATAGCTGACCCATGCAAGTCAGCATTGTTCAAGTGTGAAACTAAGAAATGCTGACAGCCTCATAATTAGGCACTTGAGGCTAGCTTGAATGGGTCAAGCTATTTTTAGAGAGGTTAGAGGAGATGTCGTTGGAGTGAGACTGCAGTCGCCTTACAAGCGGCTGCACTCGATGGAGGAGACTGCGATCGCCTTACAAACGGCTGCACTCGATGGAGTGAGAAAGCGATCGCCTTATAAGTGGCTGCGCTATGCGGTCGTCTTATAAGTGGCTGCATAATATTTTCTATGTAAGCGTTTTATGTTTATATGAATCTAAACAGTAAGCATTTTATATTTAGATGAATCTGAACAGTTATGAGTAATGAAGAAGAGCATAGTTTTAAAAATGCAGCTAATTGTCTTATCTGCAAAAAGAGTTTAGCCGGTGATCACATTAGAGTTCGTTGTCATTTAACTGATTTATATAGAGGATCATCACATAATGTCTACATCATCAATTTTCATTTTGTATCTTTTATCCCTCTATTTTTTTCTCTAAATTTTCCAAAATATTTTTCCCATTTATTCATTAGGGAATTCAGCAAAGTTGAAGGAGAAATAAAAGTACATCTCCTTAATAAGGAGTTATACATTTCACTTTCAAATTATATTCAGAATTAGAGATTAGATTCTTAGATACATTAATTTAACTAATTAAGAATGTTCACTCGAGGACTACTCCCAGGCGCAAAGAGTTTGATCTGTGTTCAGTTGTTAAAGTTTCAAAGATGGAGCTCTATCGCCATTGATCGGCAAGACAGATAGCAGATTATTCCAGCCACCGCAATCATCGTACGCATGCATTTTATTCCCCTAACGATTTTCTTAAGATGATTTGCTAATGACTTAACCGTTTCCTCCAATTGATATTCAATTGTGGGTCTACTTAATTTAATGCTTGAAATTTTCTTTTAGCGCGCTTCTTGTTTTTGATAATTCTTTGAGTATATTGTTCATCAATTTTTAGCGAGAAATAACATATAAGAATTGAACACCTTTGCAGGTGGTTTCTGCGGTTTGTACGCAGTTTTTCATGTGGCTTTGCGCTGTTTTTCATGTGGTTTAACATAGCTTAACACGGTTTTTCAGACTGATTACATCGGATGTATCTTTCGATTTTTTTTTGATTTAAAAATTTCCTAGCAAAAGTACAGAATAATGAAAACCCTGTCAGTGTTTTCAAAGTTTAAACCTTTCGAATGTGTGTGCACATCAATATATAATTAAAATAAATGTAAGGGAAATGCTTATCCGATTTTTTGATTTTAAGACTTCCTAGTAAAAGTACAGAATAGTGAAACTCCTGTAAGAGTTTGTATTATTGTGTTTTTGATAGTTTATGTATGAAACAAATGCACTCGGTGTATAGTATGGGATATAAAAGAGTGTCCTGAATATAACTGTCTCATACAAAAAGACTAAGATGAACGTAAAGGACTTCATTAGCAATATGGAGGAGGAAAATGCAATGGATGTATTTAAATTAACACCACCACCAAAACCATCGACACCAAGCCCGAGGCTTCCACAGCTCATTCAATCGGAAAGGAATGACCTAAAGGGAATAACGAATACGTGTTCGGCAATCTACCGCATTTCCTCAGAATTCTTCTGGTGTTTCTTCTTCTAATGTTGCACC
>JAWNLF010000441.1:0-20461 GCA_035042505.1 Drosophila cracens | reverse complement strand
CACTGGGGGATGTCGAAATGCTGATCAGGGCATTCTACAGTAATTTATTTATTTATTTATTTATTGTCAACTAAAAATCAGTCGACACAAAAAAAAAAAAGTACAAAATCTTTAAAAATTTAATTTAATTTACATTAAAATATTATACAAATTATTAATATATTTAAAAATAAGAAATATTAAAATTATTAAAATGATTTCTTGGGGTATTTAAAAGCAAATTGGTCCAACATTTGTTGCATGAATTGAGTAATGCGCACCTGTTTGTCAGAGAATCGCGGATCTCAGCGGCAGGTCCCAGACTTGTGTCCTCATCGCCCATAGTCAGCGGAAAAATTGGGGAAGCAGCATCTGTAGTCCTCTCTGCCATATCCACTGACTCGATGTCCGAGTCAGAATCTGACAGATCATCTAGTGCTTGTGGTGCTGCACGAGCACCAGCAGAAGTAGATGGCACTGCATCCAAGTCAATGTCATCATCGAAAGCCGCAATTTTTCGTTTTTTAATGGCATTGTTGAAGATGGTCTGGTTGGCGTTAATATCATTTTCGGTGTTTTCGTTTGTGTCGTTGTTGGCATTGTTTGAATTTGCAATTTTTGCATTGTTGACTTTGTTGTTGTTTATGTGGCTGCTTTCCGAGAGAGAGCGCAAATTATAGCGGAGTTCGCTGGTCTGCCTGGCAAGAGATGGTGAGCACCAGGAAACTGCAGCTGCAGTGTCATGCGCGTCGCCGGGAGTAGCGGTGTTGGGGTGTTGCTCATATTTGCGCAAAATTTGCGCGCTCTAAGCACAAACACTCTACCAGAGCAGAGGGTACTCATCACGTATGGAATGTTAAGCTTGCAGCCAATAGAGAACGCCCTCGTTTTGCTAGATAATAAATTGATTCAAAATCGTTTGCGAAACTTGAAAGTGTACTTGAACTCTTAGATGTATTCCTATGATGATATGAATATAAATTTTAATCGTGATCGATTTGCAAGTTTGTATGATATGTATACAAATTTTCAAGCAAGTTACTATATGAAGCAGACTGAACCGTTGTTATCACCTAAGGAATTCAAAGGAAAAGCACCAATTGTTGTTATAGATCTAACACATCAGAATGAGACTGTAAAAACAGTCCCGATCGATATCAGTGCCAGTGTTAGAAACACTAAAGTATATTGTCTACCTATGCATGATCGGTTAGTTGAGTATTCACCATTAACGGGATTAGTTCAGCGAATTGTTCAAATAAATTTGATGGAGAATCAAGTAGTTGTCGACATTCAAGGATTTTATGGAAATAACAACTATTTTATATTAAAAGAAACTGCACTACTTTTTAAGAATGGTTATTACCAAGACGTTCATTATCTTATTAAACTACCATATGATTTTCTCAGATTAACTAAGAAGGCCTGTAAAATGGCAATATGGTTAACTAGAAATCAACACAATCTCTTTTGGAATGATGGAAATGAAAGCTTTTTAAAAGTCAGAAATTATCTTTGTGAGCTTGTTAATAATATGAGAGTAATCATGAAGGGAGATACAAAGAAAAAACTTCTTGAAAAGATTCTAAGGACGTGCGTAGTGAACATTGAAGAATATGGATGTCCACGATCTAAATAAAAGTGTATGTGCCTTAAGAAACACTCGAGTTGTATTAGATTTTATTATGAGCTTTAATCTAAGTGTGATGTAGATCCAATGGTTAAAATGAATGAAGAAAAACTTCAAAATTATAATTGAATATGTTTATTATTTAGGAACATGATGGTGTAAACAGAATTTAATTTCCATATATTTTAAAACTATAACTTTCTAAGATTATAAAGAGTTTAAATAAATTGTTCAGAGCTCATTGGTTTGATATTTTTTTATGTATTCTGCGATTTGTGAAAAAGTTTTGAAAGTGGGTTAAGCTTTGATCTAGTTCTTAAATCAACTATTTTTGTAGTTAAATATTTAGTTAAAAACTGTTTCTTAGCTCTACCTCGTACAATAACTGAAGCGAAACTATTTAATGGACTTAATATATCACCAAGGCTTAAATAAGAAATGTCTCCATCACTCCAATCCAAGGCATCAACATACTGTTTAGTTATTTTTATGGTTTTTCTAGTTATTTCATCCAGCTCTTTTAAGTCATAGGTAGGCTTGAAGTGGTAAAAATTCGGTATGATTGATCCAACTTGCATGAAGACCCAATTCTTTTATAAAAATTTGTCTCTCATTTCCAAATGTATACTGGGAGTCAAGAAGAACACAAGAGCTTCTGTCTATCTTAATCATTTCATGTTTAATGTGTAAAATGTCATGTGAATCATGATCTAGACTCTTTACCTTATATAGCGCTCACAATTCAATTTCAAATTAGTATGAGCCAACTTTTCAATCAATATGGCCACACTTCAGCTAACAAAGTCTAGAAATTCGAGAAAAATACAACATTATGTTAATCTACAATTAAAATTAAAGTGTGGCTTTTCAACAACGAGACGATTTACAACAATGGATTGGATGCAGCAACACAAGCGCAATTTCATTCGATTTGGAAAAGAGGAATGGCGTCAATTATTAACATTTAAGGAAAATATCCACTTTAGCTTGCGAATCTGCAAGCGGACTTCGTTAGGGGGGATAGGTGTGATCGGTTGTACAGGATCGAGATCTGCATTTAAAAATGCCTCAGTTTCCTATACCTGGCTGGGTGACGCAAGCGCAAAAAGCGTGAACCGGCCTTGCAGCGCATAATGGGGATCCGCCTGAGTGGTTGCTGCTTGACACAACTCGTTGCCTTCCACAAATTGAATATGATTTTTATTGGGATCGGCATTGCGGAGCATATCCTGAAAATATTGGATTTTAGTGTCAAAAAGCAACTTTCGCAACTCGTACGTAGCCCGCCTAAAGTCCCTTAGATCCAAAGGATTGCGTGAGCGCATATATTGGCGACGCAGTGCTCTCTTGAGCCTTACCAGATCCAATTTCTCAGTTTTTGAAAAAGGCTGAGCTGGAGTGGGAGGCGAATAAGGAAGTTGGCCAAGCATGGAGTATTCCGCCACCGCATTAATATTACGCAGGAATAACTCCGCTGCGTCGTCTATGTCAGCCGGTGACCTCAGCTCCATGTTCAAGTTGACAAGCTGCACCAACCTCTGCCGAAATTGGGAGATGTTTGCCTTGCGCGGCAGAAGACGTGCCTTGGGAACACTTAGAGTAACAGCCATTCCATCGGAGTTAAGATCAATTCACTCATATATACCAAGACAGTCAGAACGTATTCCAGCGTATACAGGAAAGTCAATTGCCGTCGGCCTATGTCTACCGTACGGATAGTGCGTTGCACCTCCCGTGGCAAGTACTTTGAGGTTGGAATCTCTCACGCAATCCGCCAGCGCAATCCCACGGTGTCCAAAGCAGCACCCCAGAGATGGTTGAGCATTCCAGTCTCCAGCAATTAGGAACTTGGGGCCAAGCTCTTCGAAGAGAAATTTAAAGTCTTCTAATGCCCACACAAAACGTGGTGGGCAATAGACAGCTGCTAGGACTACTTCGCCTTGATCACTAGAGACCTTAACGGCAGCACATTGTGCGCAGAGCCAACTTATTGGAGTCAGCGCATGATGTTGCA
Source organism: Drosophila cracens (assembly GCA_035042505.1). Classification (NCBI taxonomy): domain Eukaryota; kingdom Metazoa; phylum Arthropoda; class Insecta; order Diptera; family Drosophilidae; genus Drosophila; species Drosophila cracens. Next base: position 16,838 of record JAWNLF010000441.1, on the reverse strand, counting down.
GAGAAGATTTTATGATCACTTCTGCTCCACCACGCATGCGATCCGACGGATGATTGGCTAGGTGGATATCGTAGCCTGGTAGCCTATAGAGTGATCTGAAGCAGTAGTGAGTCTCACCATGGCAATGAATAAACAACTCCAACTCATTGGCGTTATTTGAAACGCCATTGGCGTTCCACACTCCAACGCGCATCCCAATTTGGCTCATTTGTTGGAAAGTACAGCGTGCAACAGGCTCATCATGGCCATCATTGCCTCACTTAACTTGTCGAATTTTGACATAAGACTGTCAAGCTGGGGATGGGCGTGTTGATAATACAGATACGGCTGTTGCACTAGCTGATATTGATCCTGTGAGAGCTGCTGATGTAGTTGACGCAAAGACAGCTGGTGTTGTTGTTGTTAGCTTAGTTGTTGTTGATGCTCTTGCTGCATATGCTGTTGCTGTTGGTGTTGCTGTTGCTGGCGTTGCTGAAGTTGTGGCTGTTGTTCTTGAAGAAGCTGCTGCTGACGGTGACTCTGCTGCTGCTGGCGTTTCTGCAAGTGTTTCTGCTGAATCTGAGCGTTCTCTCGATGCTTAAGCATCTGTCGAACTTTTGGTCGTCGCTTTTTTCTTTTCCGCTGTTGCTCTGGAACCTGCGGAGCATCTTGTTGAGGTGGCAAAGCAAGCAGCTGCTGATGGTGACGCTGCTGCTGAGGGTGACGCTGCTGCTGTGATATTCGCCCAAGTTGCTGAAGGAGCTGAGAAGCCGTTTGCAGTCTGGCGGCATCAGCATAAGAGAATTGAGCACTGCGTAAAGGGGCCGGCCTTTCAGACTGAGCCACGAGCTTCCTTCCCGCGGCAACGCGCTGATATGCTGGACATCCTTTCCAGCTTGTTGGATGGGTTCCTCCGCAGTTGGGACATTTAGGATCAGCATCCAATGGTTTTTCGCACACCTGACTTGCATGTGCTGTTTTTGGCAGTACTTCATTGTTTGGCCATATACCTGGCAGCGGTGGCACTGGGGGATGTCCAAATGTCTATCAGGGCATTCAACAGAAATGCGCATCTGAGAAATTGAGTGTAGGTTGTAAGTCTCTTTGTTATTCGCATCCGGTTCCAACTCTAAATAACAAAGGTTTAGATCCTTCTTGCTCACACGGCTAACAATAGTTTGGACACCACGCACTGAGTGCCCAGATCGGGCGAGCTCATCTTTTAGGCAATCAATTTTCTGCAACGATTGATGCAGTCCCCTGATCAACACTCGGAAATTTCTGTCCTCCTTTAGTTTGTAGGAGTGAAACGGTATTCTCTTCTCTGTAAACATTCTCTGGATTGCCCTGTAAGATTCAATACCACTGGCATGACTCTCACAGTACCACCACCACTGCATTTAAGCATAAAGCTGTCAGGTGGCACGTGACAGCATTTAATGCTTCCAGCAGTCCAACAACGTTGGTGATACCCTCAGCTATAAGTGGAGGGGGCTTGGAAGTCCTTGTAGGCTGTGGTTCCGCAGTGCAAGTATTTGATTTCAGCGGCAGCGCCTAGACTTGTGTCCTCATCGTCAACAATCAGCGGAAAAATTGGGGACGCAGGTACAACTGTAGTTCTCTCTGCCATATCAACTGACTCAATGTCTGAGTCAGAATCTGACAGCGGGTCCTATAGTGCTTGTGGTGCTGCACGAGCACCTGCAGAAGTAGATGGCACTGCGTCCAAATCGATGTAATCATTGATTGTCGCAATTTTTCTTTTTTTGCTGGCATTGTTGTTGGTGTTAATATCACCAATCTAATTTTTGATGTTTTTGTTAGTGTCGTTGTTGTTGTTGGTGTTGCTTATATTGTTGTTAGCGCTGTAATTGTTGACGATATTGTTATTGTAGTTTGCAATTCTTGCATTGTTGACTTTGTTGTTGTTGTCGTTGCTGCTTTCCGAGCGAGCGCGCAGATTATAGCGGAGTTCGCTGGACTGCCTGGCAAGAGAAGGCGAGCACCAGGAAACTGCAGCTGCAGTATCAGGCGCATCGCCGGCAGTGGCGGTATGGGGGGCGCACTCACAAATCACGCTGAGTGAGGGCGTCTTACAAAAATAATTATGCACCAGCAGATCAGCAGGCCGCTAACGGAAAGTGAATGGGCAAGTACCGTTATTGTTTGTAATGCCATGGAATGTGGCATAAGTTCACAGTCTTATTTTGTGTGAATTAAACACAAAGTTCACAATTTAAACACGATAATATTGTTACAAATTTAACTACATTTATATTAAAATTAATGTTGCCACTAACTGGAGTGGTCTTGTCCATTAGAAATGCTTATAAATCAGAAAAGCAAAAATTATCACAGTCACCAAAATATGCGTCCGCGCTCGACGAAGCCAAATTGAAAACGGATTGATCAACCTATTCAAATAAAATGAATCAAATCTATTTGCCGTAAACAACCTTTTTGTCCGGTTAGTTTTAGCTGGACTAAAACTCAGTCGAGCTGTGGGTTCTTGGAACAAATTTGATTTGGTTGCGTTTGCGATAATTAATAACACATATATATAGTGACATATTCAGATCACGCAGATCTCTCATGTCCACGCTCACTACAAATCCAACAGCAGCGCACAAGAATCAAAACGCCATCTCAGCATAAACATAAACAAATCTAATAGAGCCAGCCCACAAGAATTAAAAGCACTCTCAGCATAAACAAATCCAACAGAGCCAGCGCACAAGAATTAAAACGCCGTCTCAGCATAAACATAAACAAATCCAACAGAGCCAGCGCACAAGGATTAAAACGCCGTCTCAGCATAAACACATTACACTCCGTCAACGCATTTGATAAAAGCAAACAAAATCCAAGAACTAAAGACGCAGCTACAAAGCTACAGCGACTCAGCTACAAAACCACAGAAGACGCAAATGCGAGCTTTCTTTATAGATCAAACCATAAGCATAAGCAGAGTTATATTTTGTACATCTAACGAATAAGACGTGCTTTTTAAATAAAGGAATTTAATACTTTACTAATTAAAACTGACGTTGAATTTTTAATTCTCTATCGTGGTTTTGAATAAAGGAATTTAATACTTTGCTAATTAAAAAACCGTCGTTGAATTTTTAATTCTGAACATTCGAATTGTGCATTTAATTCTCAAAAGAATATAATTGGAGCAATTCCCATTCTCCAAATATATAATTGGCGCAGCCGGTAGGATAACAGTAAAACATTGTGGAACGTCGTGGTCCTTTTAGGAAACGTACTAGTGTTTCGCGAGAAAATCTGTTATCCGCACAAGGACCCCGTGATCCTTGAAAAACTTTTTTTCTAAAAAAGTAAATCAAAAATACGCGAGGCAGACGACGAAGAATATTTTTTTTTTGATGAACATGAACATTCACATACTAAGAAAATAAAAAACTTAAAACAAAAAACAGACCCAACTGAAATGTGAAAGTGTAACAAACAAATTACAAATAAAGAAAACAAAAAGTGAAAGAAACATAATTAGAACAAACAAACGACAACAAAAAATTATTTCAACAAGTGAACAAGACTACAAACAAAGAAAAAAAAAACTTAAGCAAAAAAAAAAAAAAACAAATCAAACACCAAATCACAAACAATAACAACAGTAAATTGTAATACCATTTTAAATATTAAAAGATAAATGAAAACTGCAGCGAGCAATAAAAGTGAAAAGTGAAACAAAAACACTGCAAAAGCCATAAAAAAAAAAAAGAAACAAAAGAAGAATTTGAGTTGCATGAACATTCACAAAAAACAAAAAACAATAAACAACAAAACGATGTCGGAAGCATTAAACCAGGCACTCGGGCAAATCCGCCAAGTACCAACCTTCGGTGGAGACACGGACGAGCGCGGCGGGAGGCTTTATCGGACGGATCGATTTCATCATGGAACTCTTCCCAAGCAATGATGCACGCCAAAAACTAATAATGTACAGCGCAATCCAGATGCAGTTACATGGCGACGCGATGAAGACATCACTCAGACACCTACCCGGAGACTGGGCAGCACTACGGAGCATCCTCATCTCCACTTACAAAACTCAAACACCTTTTGAGGAACTGCTCAGAAGAGTGTACAACACATATTACGGAGGGAGTATTCGTAAGTTTCTCGAAGAACTCGAGCACAAATCATTTGTAATACTAAATAAGCTAGTAATAGAAAACAATGTAGAAAATAAGACATTGTATACTAATGCATTAAAAAATACGGTTAGAGATGTAATACATAAGAAACTACCGGACAGATTGTACATGCAGTTAGCAAGATACGACATATCCACAACTGATAAACTGAAAGCAGTAGCCCAAGAATTAGGGTTGTACGAGGACCACATACCTGAAAAAATAAAACCTCTAAATAATACATATTACAATAAAGGTAATAACAAATATTACCAAAAAACACAACAGAATTTTAAACCAAATTATAATCAGAATTCAAGAGCCCAACAGAATTTTAACCCAAACTATAATTACAATTCTAGGAGTCAACCAAATTTTAATCCGAATTATAGAAATCAGGCGTATTTCCACAACGAACCAAACAAACAATTGTTCAATGAATATCAGGAAAAATTAAATCAAGGCAGAATGCAAAATCCAATTAATTACCAATCAGATCGTAATGACACCAGACCACCTAACCAACCCATGAAAAGACAAAGACCTAGTAATAGTGGACAGTCAAAAATGGACTATACCGAAAATTTTCATCAAACAGCCTCGGAAACGAACACAGAAATCCATTCATAAGAATAGTTTGGAATAACCAACCAATGCGAGTATTAATAGATACAGGGTCATCAGTAAATATGATGAATAAAAATTTCTTCAATTATAAAACTTCCAAAGAGAATCTTACTTGTCAAACCATCAGAGGGGAAGTAAAATTAAATACCAGTATATCATTAGCCCCTAGCAAGCTTTGTCCAACAGATCAAAAATTTTACATTCATAATTTTTCAAAAAATTTTGACATCCTCTTAGGCCGAACGTTCCTTAAGGATTGTAAAAGTGAGATCAATTACAAAGATGAGTTTGTTAAGCTTAATAATTTTCAATTTTTATTTAAATATAATAACGAAAATAAGAAGAAAAATATAATAACGAACATAAGAAAAGACAATATGAAAATGAAAATAAGAAAGAAGAATATGAAAACGAAAATAAGGAAGAAAAATATAGTAACGAAAATAAGGAAAAAGAATATGAAAATGATAATAAGGAAGAAGCATATGAAAACCCACCACTAATGCAAGATATACACACAGCATACGCATTAGAAAATGAATTAGTGGAAAGCAATCAATTTAGGTTAGAACACCTAAATACAGAAGAAAAATCCAAGTTAACAAAAGTTTTGTTTGAATTTAGCGATATTCAGTATAAAGAGAGTGACAATTTGACTTTCACAAATACTGTAAAACACGTTATCAATACAAAAAATGAGGACCCTTGTTATAGGAAACCTTATAGATATCCACAAAGCTATGATGAGGAAGTTAACAAGCAAATGAAGGAAATGATGCAACAAGGTATCATACGACCGTCTAATTCACCATATTGTTCTCCTATCTGGGTAGTACCAAAAAAAGAAGATGCATCCGGAGAGAAAAAATATAGAATAGTCGTAGACTATCGCAGCCTTAACGAGAAAACGGTTAGCGATAAATTTCCCATACCAGTAATGGACGAAATATTGGACAAATTAGGAAAATGTCAATATTTCACAACAATCGATTTAGCTAAAGGATTTCATCAAATTCAAATGGACGAACAATCAATTGCAAAAACAGCATTCTCAACTAAAGCAGGACATTTCGAATATACACGAATGCCATTTGGCTTGAAAAATGCACCAGCAACCTTCCAACGATGTATGAACAATCTTCTGGGAGACTTAATTTACAAAAATTGTCTAGTTTACATGGATGACATAATAGTGTATTCCACTTCATTGGAAGAACACATACAGGCATTAAATAAAGTTTTTGGAAAGCTCAGAGAAGCAAATTTAAAACTACAACTAGTTAAGTGCGAATTCATGAAAAAAGAAACTGAATTTCTAGGACACATAATAACAACGGAAGGAATAAAACCTAACCCGATCAAAATAAAAGCCGTTAAGGAATTTCCAATTCCTAAGACTCCAAAAGAAATTAAAAGATTCCTAGGACTATGCGGATTTTACAGGAAATTCATCCCAGATTTCGCAAAAGTGGCGAAGCCAATGACAATAAAGCTAAAGAAAGGAGCAAAAGTCAATGAAAAAGACGCAACATACATAGAAGCCTTCGAGAAATTAAAGTTACTCATAGTATCTGACCCAATATTGGTATATCCGGATTTCAAGAAAAAATTCTCACTTACTACAGACGCTAGTAATTATGCATTAGGAGCAGTACTATCACAAGATCACAAACCAATATGTTATGCTAGCAGAACTTTGAACGAGCACGAGATAAAATATTCAGCAATAGAAAAAGAATTATTAGCAATAATATGGGCAACGAAAAATTTCAGATCATATTTATTTGGTAGAAATTTTGAAATACTTAGCGATCACAAACCCCTTATATGGCTCAATAACATAAAAGAACCAAACATGAAGTTACAAAGATGGAAGATCAGACTAAACGAATTCGATTATGAAATAAAATACATACCAGGCAAAGAAAACTATGTAGCTGATGCACTTTCACGAGTTAAAACAGAGGAAAATAATGTAGAAGAAAATTTCATGGGGAATGCTCAAGATAGCATAGCAGCAACAGTGCATAGCGCATACGAAGATAATCAAAATTGTATTCAAATAACAGAAAAACCATTGAATAATTTTATTCATCAAATAGAATTTATAAAAGGAAATACCGAAGAAATAAAGAAAATTGGCTATTTTCACAAAACTAAAATTATAATAAATTACGTAGAAATGACAACGGAAAAAGCAGAAGAGATCATAAAAGAATATTTTTGTGGAAAAAACAGCGTTATATACTTCCCACATGAAGGTGACTACGCAATATTCCAAAAAGCTTATTTAGAAATAATCCAAAGAGATTGTCCGATAAAAACTATGAGAACCACAAAAAAATTAAAAGATATCCAAACCTATTCAGAATTGAAACAAACCATATTAAGCGACCATACAAAACTTTTACATCCAGGAATAGAAAAAACTATAGTAATGTTTAAGGAAAAATATTATTTCCCGGATTACCAAAAACTAATACAAAACATGATTAACGAATGCGAAATCTGTAACACGTCAAAAGTGGAACACAGGGACACAAAATTTAAATATGAAATAACACCTGAAACTTTCAACCCTCGAGAAAAATACGTTATAGATTTTTATATGATTAATAATAAGCAATTTCTATCATGCATAGACGTATACTCAAAATACGCTACATTAATAGAAATACATGGTAAAGATTGGTTAGAAGCAAAACGAGCATTATTAAGAATATTCAACGAAATGGGAAAACCATTAGAAATAAAAGCAGACAAAGACTCAGCATTCATGAGCGCAGCATTAAAAATTTGGTTAGATTCAGAAAATGTTAAAATTCAAATCACAACAAGCAAGAACGGAATATCAGACGTAGAGCGGTTTCATAAAACAATCAACGAAAAATTAAGAATAATTAATTCGGACACAAACGAAGAAAATAAGTTAACCAAATTCGAAATAATACTTTACACTTATAATCATAAAACAATACATAGCACTACTGGTAGAACACCAGCAGACATCTTTATTTATGCCGGATCACCAGCATATAATACCCAGTTGAATAAAATTAAGAAGATCAATAAGCTGAACGAAAAAAGAAATACTTACGAAGTAGATACAAACTATAGAGAAATGCCACTTATCAAATCAAAAACAACAAATCCATTCAGGAAAACAGGCATAATAAAACAGTTAGACAGCAAACATTTCGAAGAAACGAATAGAGGACGAAAAATCATACATTATAAAACTAAATTTAAAAAGAAAAAGAAAATAAACATAAATAAATATAACAATAATTTCAGGTCAACTACGGAAGATTCATCTACCAGTCCACCTGCTAATAATGATAATACTTACACTAACAGTAACTCAGAGTAACACCCAAAATATAGAAGTAAACCAAGTAAAAGCACAAAACGGATACGTTTTATTTAAAACAGGCTCATTGAGCATACCTTCAGATTTTGAATACCATTGCCTAACAGTAAACCTAACACAAACCGAAAATACTGAACAAGATTTAATATCTCAGACACATGATTTTAGTGTTCTCCCCGAAATAGAATATCTAGTAGAAAAACTTCAGAGAGAAATGAACGGAATAAAAATAATTAAAAGACAGAAACGAGGACTCCTAAATATAGTAGGAAAAGGTTACAAATACTTATTTGGCCTGGCACATTAACTGAAGACGACAAAACAGAACTTACTGAAAAAATTGACGATTTAGAAGCTAATAGCATACAAGTAAACGAACTAAACAAAGTAATAGAAGCAGTCAATCATGGCATAGAAATAATGGACAGCATGACAGAATTATCACAAAAGAACACAAAATTAAGTTTATTAATTTTTAATTTACAACAATTCACTGAATATATCGAAGATATTGAATTAGGGATGCAACTATCCAGATTGGGAATTTTTAACCCAAAATTATTAAAACATGATCACTTAGTACATGTCGATTCAGAAAAATTATTAAATATAAAGACATCAACTTGGATAAAATCCACGACAAATGAAATTATAATAATTTCACATATACCAAAAACTCTGTCACAAGAAACTTTGTATTCAATCATACCCTATCCAGACGAAGAAAATAATATTTTAACAGAACTAGAGCTAACTATTAGTAATAAATATTATTTACATAAAAATAACACTTATTCAGCACCAGAAAATAAACTAATAACAAACAAATGTATAAACGGTATATTAAAACAAACTAAAGTAGAATGTAAATACACACAAACAAGAAAAAACTATGAAATAAATTTCATAGAACCGAATGTAATATTAACTTGGAATTTACCACACACTAATCGTAACCACACTTAATCAAAACTGTATACCACAACAAATCGAAATTTTAGGAAACAATATTATCAAAGCAACCAATTGTTCTGTTCAATTAGAAGATATCCAGATATCAAATGTACTATCAGATTTCACTCAAACTATTTATATCAGTAATAATATAACAAAAACAGAACCGTTAGCATTCTTAGAAACTAAAGAACTCATAAGAGTCCACACAAGAACTAACGATACTTTATTAATTATAAGCTTAACATTAGTAACAATATTGTCAATAGTAATAATAAGCTATTCCATATTCAAATTCAAAAGCTTACCAAAACAAATACTAATCAAATATAAGAATAATGCAGCAACGACACCATCAATCGAAGATGAAGACAAAGCAATCGCGGAAAACACCAACGACTTACAATTGTACCCTACACTCAACGCTTGAGGACAAGCCAATTTCTAAGGGATGGGGAAGTGACATATTCAGATCACGCAGATCTCTCATGTCCACGCTCACTACAAATCCAACAGCAGCGCACAAGAATCAAAACGCCATCTCAGCATAAACATAAACAAATCTAATAGAGCCAGCCCACAAGAATTAAAAGCACTCTCAGCATAAACAAATCCAACAAGCCAGCGCACAAGAATTAAAACGCCGTCTCAGCATAAACATAAACAAATCCAACAGAGCCAGCGCACAAGGATTAAAACGCCGTCTCAGCATAAACACATTACACTCCGTCAACGCATTTGATAAAAGCAAACAAAATCCAAGAACTAAAGACGCAGCTACAAAGCTACAGCGACTCAGCTACAAAACCACAGAAGACGCAAATGCGAGCTTTCTTTATAGATCAAACCATAAGCATAAGCAGAGTTATATTTTGTACATCTAACGAATAAGACGTGCTTTTTAAATAAAGGAATTTAATACTTTACTAATTAAAACTGACGTTGAATTTTTAATTCTCTATCGTGGTTTTGAATAAAGGAATTTAATACTTTGCTAATTAAAAAACCGTCGTTGAATTTTTAATTCTGAACATTCGAATTGTGCATTTAATTCTCAAAAGAATATAATTGGAGCAATTCCCATTCTCCAAATATATAATTATATATATATTTGGAAAAATGGTTTTACTTATTTATCTCTATTTTAGTTGTACAATTACAATTCTCGTCTGCAATGTAAATGTCACTTGGATTATAACAACAGCTCACTGAAGCCCTTGGTCAGATTTGAAGCGTGCGCCTGTTTGCGAGAGTCTGCTCCAGGCACTCCACGCACCAGCTAGGCAAGCTTACGATCTTCGCCTGCCTGACAGAGATATCTCCAGGACACCCCTGTGAACCAGGATTCGCGCATACACCCCCGGTGGTGGTGGTGGGGTCTCCACCAGCCTCGTGACCTGCCTTGGCACCCGTTTCTAGGTGGGCAGGTAGCTGGGTGGCTGCTCCTCCTCTTACAGTCATGTGGATAGTACCTCAGCGTCTTCCTTCCACGCACACTCCACGGTGTCTGTGTGGTTCCGCCGTCCCGCGGCGTACGTCTGCTTGTATTCAGCATTCACCGTGGGTGGTTGCGGCTCACTCTGTGGTTCAGGCTGCGGTTCCTGGTTGTTTGGCCACACGTCCTCTTCATCCGACGAGATGACAATTACTTCTTCGATTCGGGGCACGAAGGGTAAGAAGGGCATGGTGTTTGCTCGTCGTCGGGATTTGTTGGCGGCTCCGGTGACTTCTTCGCTCATTCGTCATCATACAGGTTGACTTCGTTGGAATCCGAGTCGTCGTCCTCGTCCTCGTCCATCCCCGTCGTACCCTTCCTCGTCGCCGAATTCGATGTGATCGCCAGAGAGTCGTCGTCCGTCGTTATAGCCACAACACCCGCTCACATACTATTGAGTCGGCGGCACATCCTCCGCGAGCGCGGGGTTCGGGGGCTCCAGCGCCTCCCCGCCGCCATCGATGTCCACTTCCTCGACCCATGGAGGGGTGACGCCATTACCTCCAACTCGGCCTCGTCGCGTGATGCTTGTAGCGGCAGCCGCTGACTTGGCATGAGCACCACACGTACCAGGCGTATCACGCGCATCACGCGCACGCGACCGTGTGGGCGCATCGATCGCCGTCCAATAAGCGTGCGTGTTAAGAGGCTGCGGCATCATTATATACCCTATTGTGTGGGTGTGTGCGCTAGTGTCCCTTATCGCTCTCTCGGGTTGACTTGTCGCTCTATTTGCCGGCGCACGCCTCGACACTATTGTGCGTGACTAGCCAATGGTATATTTGTGTACTAGTGTTGGTGATTAACCAATGGTGCATGGTTTTGTTGCTCACGCACCCGCACTAGTGCAGTTGTTGTTGGACTTTCCTTTGGTTTTGCGCACGCCTCTACACTAGTGCAAGCATTGCTATTGTCTGTTCAGCTTTGCATATGCACTTGCACTAGTGTGCAAGGAAAACATTTTCGGCGGTCGCTGCACTTTCGCTCTCATCAATGCAAGCGTTCATGTAAGCGGTAAGCAAAACGTTTTCGGCGGCCGTTGCACTTTTATTACACAAGTGAAATCGGGAGTGGGTCATGGCCATGCTCTCTTTCTACATTTTATATTTCCCCCCTCGTTGCACTCTGAGCGTCGTGTTCTCTCTGAACACTCCCCGCGTTCAGGTCTGTTCACCTGACTCCAGTTTGTATTAATGTTTATTATTAATATTAATTATTATTTAATTTTATTTTAGATGAGTATACAACCCCCTTATATACCCTTTCCTTTTTTGTTATTCTTACCCTTTCCTTTTGGGCGTTTATTTTATTGTATGTATGCATGTATTTATGTTTTTTTTTTATATATGTAGGTATATACGACCTTTGTTTACCGTTTTTATTAAATTCATTTTTATTTTTTTATTTTTGGGTGTATAAGTGTGAGTCTAATTTTGTTTTAAGAATCATACTTATTCATGAATTTATTTTATTTTGTTTATTGTCAACTAAAATCAGTCGACACAAAAAATACAAAAACTTAAAAAATTTAATTTAATTTAATTTAAAATAATATTAGAATTATAAATAAATTTAAAAATAAGAATGATTAAAATGATTAAAATAATTTCTGTGGGTATTTAAAAGCAAATTGGTCCAACATTTGTTGCATGAATTGGGGAAAACCAAAAAAAAAAACAAATTAGACCAAACATAATTTGTAAGAATTAGTAAGAATTAGACCATAACCTGTGCATGCGAAAAAGTTATTCCCGAGATAGAGCATTTAAAATAGAGTTTTAAATTATAGAAATGGAGGACTCTGAATTGATTATATGGAACCTTTTTAGTTAGTTCAGTTTTAGCTGGGCTAAAACTCAGCCGAGCTGTGGGTTCGAGCAACAAATTTATATTTGATTGCACTGCGATAATTAATAACACATATCTTTCAATATATACTAACTATGGTTTTATTTGGTTTCACTTATTACTACGGTACAATTTTAACTGCCATATGGATATCCATTTGATATCCGGCGTTCCATGTACCACCAGCTAGGTGGCGATCAGAGCTTCTCTGACTGACTTCGCTCCTAGATTTCGCACTGACTGCGGTGAGTCTCAGATTTACTCTTGCCCGACAGTGAGTTTTGCACTCGTTTCTCACTTCTGGCGGATTGCCTGCCTCTGACTGACTGACACCCGTATCTGCGACGCACTCTTTTATAGGTCGGGTCGCGTCGGTGGCGTGATCTTTGGTAGTTCCCCACGCCCTTTTTATAGGCCCGAACGCCTCGGTGGTGTGGTCTTTGGTAGTTCCCTACTACCTTTTTGCGATCGCTGCATTCGGTGGAATTAGGTCAGCGGTCGCTTCAAATTGCGATCGCTGCATTCGATGGCATTAGGTCAGCGGCCGCCTCAGGGCATCGGTCGTTCTGCAAACGACCGCATATTACATTTCAGAATTGTGTCTGATGTGCAGTTATTGAGGGGCGCATATAGCAATAAATGTATATTTATGTACATTTATTTGTCAAAGCTATATGGTTCCTCACACTCCCCCCTTTCTTCAGCAGTGGAAGACTTCCACTATCCAGCGGCGCTGATTGTGGTGGCACATCCTCTGCGACCGCGGGGTTGGGTCCCTTCAACGGCCCGTTGAGCTTGGAAATACATGCACTTGCGCTCTCGTTCGTGCAAGCGTTGTTGTTGTCCATTTCGTCTACGCGACGAGTTGTAATGTTTTCGGCGGTCGCTGCCCTTGCTCTCTCATTAGTGTTAGCGTTGTTGCTTTTTTTCTATGTCAGCTGTAAGCAGCGAAACGCTTTCAGCGGTCGTTGCATTTTTATTCCGCCTGTGAACGCTGGTGTAGGTCATGGCCCTACTCTTTCCGTACCATGTGTTGCTCACTCTCACCCCGTAATCGGAGTGGCGTGTTCTCTCTGAACATTTATTATATTTACTTTTTTATATGACCTTTGTACACCCTTACGTTTTTTTTATTATTCTTACCCTTTCCTGTTGTGCGTTTATTTTATTTTATATATTTTTTTTTATGTGTATAAGTGTGAGTCCAATTTTTGTTTTTGGAGTCACACTTATTTCCCCCCTCTATAATTTTTGGGACTTGGGATCTCACCCGTCTCCTTGCTGTTTGTCTTCAAGTCGCTCACAAGTGCCGTCCTTATCAGCTTGTCTGCCAAGCTCTGACGTCGCTATATAAGCCTGGCCAGTAGTAGCGCGCTGCTACTCGGGCTATTTTTTTTCTGTTCCCGTATGTCCTGCGGCGGCGGTGTTGTGATTCTCGCTTAGGACTTGCGTTCTCTTGCCGCTTGTTCCAGCTCTACGAGGTATGTGTCTGTACAGGTTTCCACACTCGTCCATGTAATCTGGAAACTTCCTAAGATTTTTCGTTATGGCCGTTCGCATGTTTTGAATCCAGTGGCAGTTTTTATTTGCTTGGTCCATCGTGTCTCCCACAAATGAGATTCTCTGGCATGTCTCCTTCTGGGGTTGTCGAGATTTGGCATCTGCAACACTTACTGCTGGTTTGACAGGCTATGTACAGTCTCTCCTGCTGACGCTCTCGAATTCTTTTTCCCGGTTTATTTATCCTCAGGCCTGCGCACTCCAGAACCGTTCCAATGCCAGACAGAAAATCCCATCCGAGAGCTAAGCAATTGATGACCCCTCAGTAGGAGTATCAGTAGAGTAATATCCATGCTACACCTTCCGAGTCTGATATTCACCTCGACTTGTTCTCGGGCTCCGCTGTTTCTGCCATCTACCATGCGGACTCGCTGTTTGGTTGCGCATCGTAGGCCTACGTCGAACAGTCCACGAGCTAGCTCCTCGCTAATGAAACTACTCGTGGCCCTTGTATCGATCGTAGCCTTGTGCTGGCAGTTGCAGATCTCTACGACCGCTGTCAGCTGCGCTCCTACAGGCTGCCTATTAGCGTCTTGGGGCTGCCCTTGTTCGGCTCCCGCTCGCCCCTCGGTGGCGGACGCCGAAGACCTTTTCCCGACGGACAACATACTGACGTACGAACTCCGATATGTCCACATATCTAACAATAGTCCAGCATAGAACTTGTGCACTCTATAGCACGGTGTCCGTTCTGGCCACAATATCTGCAGACCATCGCTGGATTATTTATATGCGTTTGTCTGTTGTCGCGTCTGGTCTTCGGGGCTGGTCTGGGTCTCGTGTCGGTTTCGACTCTCTCGTGGTACGCTTTGCTGTGTGTCCGTCCACTATCCGCTATCCGCATAAGCCGTGACAGGCTTGGCTTGGCGCGGGCTCCATATGGTGGTAGCGACGTCTCTGTGGTGGATCCATGTGGCTCTGTTGAGGCTCTCCTTGCCTTCGCTGTGGAGTGTTGTAACTCGGGTGCCTGTCTACCTCGAGTTCCTCAAACGCGGCTGCCAAATGCATCAATTCTGCCAAGTTGTTGAACTGACCTGGCCTGGCGTACGCTCGTATGTCTGGAAGGCTGTTGCAGTAGATTTGGTTATCAAATTTTAACCTGTGATCAAGAAGTAAACTTAAGTCCTTTACTTCATTCAGTCTATCAAGTGGCACCCCAACGAGCGTGTAACTAACAACATGGGGAGTGATACAATAAAATGACATGAACTTACACTTAGAGCAGTTCAAGTTGAGCAGATTCATTTTGCACCAAGACAAAAAGGAAAGTAAGTCCGCCTGCAATAAGCAATGAGAGGACATATCATTATACGCCAGGCACAACTTGACGTCATCAGCATACATTAGTATGTTAGAATGCAAAACTACAGAAGGAATGTCATTAATAAATAGGTTAAAAGCACTGGACCAAGGAAACTACCCTGGGGTACACCCGAGGTGACTAGGATAGGTTTAGAGAGCACAGATTTAAACACAATTTTTTGAGTTCTGTTACACAGAAGGTTGGTAGGAAATCCTATAAGGCCTAGTTTGCGAAGAAGGAGAGAATGGTTAACAGAATCAAAGGCTTTACTGAAGTCTGTATAAACGACATCAGTTTGCATTTTATTCTGAAGTCCTTTGATCACAAGGGAAGTGAAATCAAGAATGTTAGTGGTAGTAGACCTACATTTCACAAAATCATGCTGGAATGGTGAAATAATAGAACTACATAAGTGTTGCAGTTGAGTCGTTAATATTTTATCAAATTTATTTATTTTTTTTTTTTAACTTAGCAATTTAATTTAATATTATTCAACCTAATGAAAGGTTATAAAATATTGTTTTGAAGATTGTATACATAATAACAGGGGATTTTAATTAAATAACATAAACATAAACTTTGTTTCAACGCATTACATTATTACGTAACATCAATTTAACATTAAATGTAACATTTGTTGAACACTAACGAAGAATATTAACGCCCAACTGTCCAGAAGTCGCTGGTGTGGAGGCGCTTTAAGCGTCGACGGGTTGTATTCGACCCTAGTGAGCAGGCCAATGGGTCGACATGGTTATGCAACCGGTCATTGTATCGACTTGTATGTCGGTTTATTTGACTAACGACTGACGGTACACGGAAGTCGTTGTGCAGCGTAATATTGCTCACATAGGGTGGAGCACCAGAGATGTCTCTTAGCACCTTGTTCTGCAAGACTTGAATTTGGTTAACCCAAGATTTTGCTGCTGTGCCCCAAAATGGAATCCCATATGTCCATGTGGGCACGATAATGCTCCTGTACACTAGCAGCTTGTTGCTCAAGCTGAGTTTGCTGGATGACTTCAGTAACCAGTTGAGTTTCGCCCTCTTGGATCTACACGCTGCTGCGGTGATCTGTATGTGCTTGCGCCAGAGTAAGTTTTCTGTCCAGATACATACCCAGGTAGCGAACATGGTTCCCCTGAGGTATGATCGTGTTGTTGAGTCGGACGGTTGGACAGTTACCACTCCTGAGCGCAAACGTACAGTGCTGAGACTTGTGTGTTAAAAGTGCAAGTGAAAAATTATTAACTATTGTGCTAATAATTATTCGAAGCGTCTGTTGCATAATTCGATGCAAAGACCGAAAATCGCGCTCTCACAAACACACACACACTCGCATTGTAAGCGTCTTCTGCATAATAGAGTAAACCGAACGATCTAAATGGTAGCTCAAGAAGCGCAGCGCGTCCCTACAGATTACCACAATTTGAGCTTCCACGTTTCAGTGGCCAAAATGAGGAAACTGCTCAGGATGGCGAGCTGGAAGCAGACTGCGAAAAAATGGTGAAGTTCGACGATGGAACAACCGCTGTCAAG